>VMDO01014587.1:32621-54134 GCA_007922755.1 Pedetes capensis | reverse complement strand
GCTTGCATGCTCTGCAAGTGTTAGACCACTGAGCTGCACCCTCAGCCCATTTTTTTACTTTTTAAGACGGGGTCTTGCTAAATTACACAGACTGCCTCTGGTCTTGAACTTGCGATCCTCCTGCCTCCGCCTCCCGAGCCGCTGGGATTACAGGCATGTGCTACCGTGCCTGGCTTGATTTGTGTTTTCTAAAGAACAAAGGGCTGGGATTTAGCTCAGTTGGTAGAGCACTGCACTGCAGTCTCTGAGGTCCTGAGTTCAATTCCCAGCACCGCAAAAATGGGAGAAGGACCTGGCAATCCACTCCCAAGGCAATCCTGAAACAGCCAGCTGTTGAAAACCCTATAAGGGTTGCTATGAGTGGGACACCGACAACAAAGAACAAAATGAAATGAAGCTTAGTAAAATAGAATTTATATGTTAAGAAACACATCCACATAAGCTTACATGTGAATATGTTTATTATAAAGTTTCTGAATGCTCTCTAGGGTACTGAAGTGCACACTGCATGCTATGAAGATGAGAACCCCAACTTGACTGTCGTGTACTTGCAAGTTTGAAAAGTGGGAGCAGAAGGTGAGAAGTAGGCATATTTTACTATATTATTTCTTAATTGGATTAGAATATTGAAAGTTTTGAAAGAGACTCTGTTTAGGAGAAGACAGTCTTATTTTCCTAAATAGGAAATTTTAGAAATAAAATGTGTTATGATTGTTTTAGTAGAGTATCATATTGAACACTGTAGGCTTCCTGCATCACTGAGATTCCAGGAAAAATTCCCTAACTATTGAATGAGAAAGCATTGCTTTGACTGAAAAAACAGTTAAATAAGAGGGTGAAGACCGCTGGCTAATTAACTGGCTCAGTGTCTATTGGCATTACCTTGAAAGGCTGTCAGAGGAAACCTGAATTGCTTGGTCAGATCTTAGAACTGTTTTGATTCAAAACTAGTTTCCTCTAGTGAATAGTAAGAAATTGCTTTCTTATAACAATTTCAGGAGGAATGAAATGGAGGGAAAAAGTGGGTCATCAAATGAAGGGCAAATGGTCTGGTTAAAAAAACAATCTACACAAGATATTAGTCCTTCCATACAGGGTAGGGGAAATTGTGGGAAGGAGATAAGAGAGAAAAATTAATGATCTTGATTTTTGATTTTTACTATATCTTTTGAAATTGCCTACAAAAACTTGTTATCCTTATTCATTTTTAAATGGAATAAATTGATTCATGGTGATAGGCACGTTATTTTAAAAACATTATAGAATAACTACCAAATGAAAACAGTCTTCAGTTTGGAGACTTTTCTTTATTCATAAGGCATTTTCCTCCTAATAACTTAGGTGCTTCTTTGATTCATTCTAGAGACTCTGATACTATTGCACCTCATGCTAAAAAATGCTTAGCTGCCTCACTGTTGAACAACACCAGACAACTCAAAGGAATACCATTCAAGGATTCATTTGCAATGGTAAACTTAATTAGCAGTTAGAGCATTTGTTGAGAAGATGAAATTGTCTTTTGTTGTTGTTGTTGTTCAAGAGCAAATCAATAAAGTACAAGTGGCCTCTGAATGTTCCGTAGGACCCCCTGTTTCTGCACCATAAACTGTTCCTGGCAGTGGTGACCACTAATACCTACTTTTAGTGCCAAGACTTAACTACTGTTTTCAGCTTCTTGAATCATCTCCTAATTGCTGCTCTGCCTAAGAACTTGGCCAAAATCTACGAGAGCAGCATGGGGCTGAGAGACGGCAGGTCCTCGTGGATTGTACTTTAATTTCCTCAGGCTCAGGAACTCTCTGAATTATTTTTTTGCAGTTGATTTCCCCATAAGGCCTCTGTTCAAAGCAGTCCTGAAACTATTGAGATGTCTGAGAATAAAATGAGTTTTTCCTCATCAAAATGATATTTTTTGAAAAGCAGATACTAGTGTGTGTGAGATATTATTTCATCTAGCGACAAATATTGAATATATCATGGATTGTCAAAAGAACCAGCAGATCTGTCCTAGAAGAAGTGCAACCAGAGTGCTTCTTGGAAGAAAGGATGGCTAGACTGCATCTTATGTATTTTGGACATGTAGTCAGGAGAGATCAATCCCTGGAGAAAGGCCTGATGTTTGGGAGAGTGGCAGGTCAGCGAAAAAAAGGAAGATCCTCAACTAGATGGATGGACACAGTGTCTGCAACAATGGGCTTAAACATAAATAAGATTGTGTGTCTGGCACAGAATCAGGGAGTGTTTTGTTCCACTGTCATAGGGTCCCTGTGACTTGGACCCAACTGGACAGTACCTAATGGCAACAACAATTATTTCATCATCTTATTAAAAGCAAATATTACTTTAATGGGCCCATTGTGTTTAATAGGTGGTACATTTCTAGTTAATTAGAGAAGAATGTAAACTAAAACTAAAATTTATAGTTCAGAATATTCTAAGTATAGACTATAAATAGGAAAGATCCTAGGTATAAAAGGTAATATTTTTCTTCCCCGTATGCATTTTGTTTTTCTGAACTTCCACTGGCTGCTGTAGTCTCTCACCTGCTTTCCCCAGTTCTTGGTGGCATTTCTCTGTGTGTGCATAATTGTTCAAATTGATGGTTCTACTGGGAGATGAGCACTAGGAAGCTCTGTTCTGTCATCCGGCTGGCATCACTTGATGCATTTCTGTAGTCTTCAAAAAACCTTGGTAAGTAATGCAGTTTCAAATATTCATGAAGTCATGATTAAATGATCTCTCTAAGGTGTGAGTTTAAATGGTGAAAAGGAAACAAGATGAAGTCAATTTGGATCAGTTTGTATATATAGAGTTTGGGAAGGCAATAAGGAATGTCTCTACTCCACATAGTTATTCAGAATCATACTGACAAAGTAGACTTCAGACTGAAATTAGTCAGAAGGACAAAAAGAGGTCTTTTCATATGGCAAAGGAAATAATCCACTAAGAAGACAGAACAATTGTAAACATATATGCAATGAGCATTACCAGACATAAAGGCACAGATTAACCTCAATACAATAATAGTGGGTGACTTCAATATCCCACTCTTACCAATAGACAGGTCATCCAGACAAAAAAAAAGTCCACAAAGAAAACTCAGAGTTAAATGATACTGCAGATCAAATTGACTTAACAGACACTTAGAGAATATTCCACCCAACAGCCATAGAATATACATTCTTCTCAGCAGCCCATGGAACTTTCTCCAAAATAGATCATATTTTGGGAAATAAAGCAAGTTTTAACAGATAAAAGAAAATTAAAGTAATTTCTTCTATTCTATTTGACCACAATGAAACAATACTAGAAGTTGACAGCAAAATAAACTGTAGAAAATGTATAACACACAGAAATTGAGCAGCACAGTATTGAATGAATAGTGGATCATCAAAAAAATTGAGGGAAATTAAAAAAAATTCCTGGAATCAAATTAAACTGAAAACACAACATATTAGAATCTGTGGGATATGATGGAAGAGGTTCTAGAAGAAAATTTATACCTATAATACCTACATTAAAAAATCAGAGCATGCCAGATACAGTGGTGCACAACTGTAATCCCAAAGACTCAGGAAGCAGAGGCAGGAGGATCACGAGTTTGAAGTCAGAGGCAGCCTGCATAACTTAGTGAGACCCTGTCTCAAGATAAAAAATAAAAAGTAGCTACAGGTGCAACCCAATGGAGGAACACTTGCAAGGTATGTGTGAGGCCTTGGGTTCAACCCCCCAGGACTGCAAAAATAAATAAATCAATAAAAAATAAATATGTAATAAAAAATCAGAGAGAGCCAGGTGTGATGGAACATGCCTCTAATCCTAGTGACTCAGGAGGCAGAGGCAGGAGGATTGCAAACTGTGCAAGCTGGAGGCCAGAGGCACCCTCTGTAACTTAGTGAGACCCTATCTCAAGGTAAAGATATAAAAAGGGACAAGGAGTGCACCTCAACGGTAGAGTGCTTGAAAAGAATGCACAAGGCCCTAGGTTTAGCCCCTTGCTCTTGTTAGGTGTTGTCAAGTCATGTTCTACGTGTAGTGACCTTTATAGGGTTTTTAAGGGCTGATTGTTTTGGGATTCCTTGGGAGTGGATTGCCACATCCTTCTCCCATTTTTGTGGTGCTGGGAATTGAATCTGGGACCTCAGAGACTTCAGAGCAGTGCTCTACCAACTGAACTAAATCCCAGCCCCCTAGTACCACCCCCAAAAAAAAATTCAGAAAGGGGGTCTCAAATAAATAACCCAATGATGTACTTCAGGTCTTAGAAAAATAAGAACTATCCAATCCCCAAATTAGTCGAAGAAAGAGTGAAGATTAGATCAGAAATTAATGAAATGGAAACTAAAAGGGAGATACAAAGGATTAATAAAACAAAGTGCTGGATAAATAAGATTGGCAAACACTTTGTTGTTGTTAGGTACTGTCATGTAGGGTCTGACTCATAGCAACCCTATGTAAGATAGAATGACACACTATCCAACACTGCACCAGGCACAAGATCTTTTTTATGTTTAAGCCCATTATTGCAACCACTGTGTCAACCCTTCTGCTTGAGGGTTTTCTTTTTTTTGGTGACCTGTCACTCTCCCAGACATGATGTCCTTCTCCAGGATTTAGTTCCTCTGGACTACATGTCCAAAATATGTAAGACATAATCTAGCCATCTTTGCTTCCAAAGAGCACTCTGGTTGCATTTCTTCTAGGATGGATCTGTTGGTTCTTTTGGTAGTACATGGAATATTCAATAATCCTCTCCAGCACCATAATTCAAAGGCATCAGTTCTTCTCCTAACTCCTTTATTCCCTATTCAGCTTTCACAAGCATATCATGCAACTGGAAATACGATGGCATGAGTCAGGTGCACCTTCATCTTTGATGTGACATCTTTACTTTTCAACACTTTAAAGAGGTCTTTTGCAACAACTTTTGCTAATACAATGTTTCTTTTGATTTCTTGACTACTTCTGTGGGTGTTGGCAATGCTTAGCCAAACTTATTAAAAGAAAGATAGAGAAGGTACAAATTAATAAAACTCAAGATGACAAAGATATTACAAGACTCCACTGAAAATCCAGAGGATCATTAGAGGTTATTTTGACAAGTTACACTGTAATAAATTGGCAAATCTAGACGAAATGAAAAATTTCTGGACATATCTGATCTATGTAAATTGAACAAAGAAGATATACCAAACCCAAATAGCCCAACAATTAGCAATAGAAACCATAGTAAAAAATTTCCCAAGAAAGAAAAGCCCAGGACCAGATGGATTCATTGCTAAATTCTACCTGACTTTTAAAGAACAAGCACCAGTGCTCCTTGGATTATCCCACAAAATAGAAAAGGAAGTAACATTATAGTGACATTATTGATGTTTATAAAAATGGCATATAATACTCATTATAAAACTATTGAAGCAGTTTAAAGCAGCACAAACAAGTATAAAAATCACACCACCCATACTTATGTGTAAAATGATATATAAATTTATACATTTAAATGTTTTACTCAAACTTTTTAGTCACACACACACACGCACACACACCATTTTTAAAGAGAATTTTTGAGTTGCTTAACAGTTCTCTAAAGGAATATCATTTTGATGCTGGGTTATTTAACATGCAGATATATTCACTGCTGAGTTCTACTAGACTTTTAAATATGAACGAACACTAATGCTCCTCAGATTATTCCACAAAGTAGAAAGGTAGGTTTGTTGTTGTTGTTGTTGTTGTTAGGTGCCATCGAGTCGGTACCCGACTCACAGCGACCCTCATAGGGTTTTCAATGGCTGAGTGCTTCGGGATTGCCTTGGGAGTGGATTGCCAGGCCCTTCTCCCATTTTTGTGGTGCTGGGAATTGAACTCGGGTCCTCAGAGACTGCAGCGCAGCGCTCTACCCACTGAGCTAAATCCCAGCCCTATATCAAAATCAAATGAGGATAAAACAAAAAAGAAAACCATAGGCCAATTTCCTTGATGAACATTGATGCAAAAATCCTCAATAAAATACTTGCAAACCAAATTCAACAGCACATTAATTACACATTATGATCAAGTTGGGTTCATTCCAGGAATGTAAGGATGGCTCAACATATACAAATCAATCAATGTAATACAGCCTATAAGCAGAACCAAGGATGAGAGCCACATAATCATCTCAATAGATGCAGAAAAAGCTTTGAAAAATTCCATGATGATAGAAAAAGCTCTAAAGAAACTAGGACTAGAAGGTTCATACCTCAACATAATTAAAACTATGTATGACAAGCTTATAGCAAATATTATTTTGAGTGGGGGAAATACTGAGAACATTTCCTCTAAAATCAGGAATGAGAATTTGTCCACTATCACTGTTTTTATTTAGCATAGTCCTTGGATTTCTAGAGTAATAAGGCAAGAGAAAAAAGAAGACATTCAAATAGTAAAAGAAGTCAGATTATTTCTGCTTGCAGATGATATGATTTTATACTTAAAAGACCCTAAAGACTCCACTAGAAGCCTCTGATCTGATAAAGACTCTCAGGACAATGTCAGAATACATAATCAACGCACAAAAATCAATAGCTTTCCTATACACCAATGATGAATTTACTGAAAAAGAAGTCAGAAAAACAATGCCATTCACAATGTTGTTGTTGTTGTTGTTAGGTGCCGTCGAGTCGGTATCCAACTCATAGCGACCCTCTGTACAACAGGGGCAACACTATTGTCAGTGCCTCTCTGCCGTTCATAGGGTTTTCAATGGCAGACTGATTTTTTGGGAGGGGGTTGCCAGGTCCTTCTCCCAAGCCTACAGCTTCTGGTGTTCCCAGGAGGTCTCCCATCCAGGTACTAACCAGGCCCAACCCTGCTTAGCTTCCGAGATCTGACGGGATCGGATGCCCCAGGGCTACAGCTGCAGGCGCCATTCACAATAGCTTCAAAAAATACCTAGCCATAAATTGAACCAAAGATTCTAAAGACCTCTACAATGAAAACAATATCAATCACTGAAGAAAGAAATTATAAGACACTATAAGACAGATAGACTGTCCATGTTCGTGAATCAGCAGAACAAATATTGTTCAACTGTCCCTATTACCAAAAGCAATAAACAAATTCACGCAACCACCATCAAAATTCTAATGACATTATTCACAGGAATAGAAAAAACAGTCCTAAAATTCATGCAGTAACACAACAGATTGAATAGCCAAGGCAGTCCTGAGCAAACACTGTGGGAGGCATCACAATACTGGATTTCAAATTCTAATATAGAGCCGCAGTAACAAAACTAGCATGGTATTGGCGCAAAAACAGACATCTAGACCAATAAAATAAAACGGAAGATTCAGAATTAAGACCAAGCAATTACTGTCATCTGATTCTTGACAGAGGTATCAAAAACATACAGTGGAAAAAAGACAGCCTCTTTAAACAAGCAGTGCTGGGAAAACCAGATATCCACATGTAGAAGACTGAAACGAGATCCCTGTCTCTTATCCTGTGCAACAATCAGCGCAGCATGGATGCAAGACTAACTGAAGACCTGAAATTTTTAAGCTACTGGAGGAAAACATAGGGTAAACACTTAAGAGTTTTGTTTGTTTATTGGGTGTCCTTCATTCGGATCTAACTGTTAGCAACCCTACCCGCCACTTTGCCATGCCTGGCACTATGTCAGTGCTTCTCTGCTATTCATTGGGTTTTCATTGGCTGATTGTTTCGATAGTGTGTTGCCAGGTCCTTCTCCCAAGCCTGCAGTACCCGGGATTCCCAGGTGGTTTCCCATCCAAGGACTAACCAGGCCCGACCCTGCTTAGCTTCTGAAATCTGACTAGATCTGACTCCAGGGTGGTATGGATGTGGACTTGCCATTTGAACTAAGCATTCAGTACTAAACTGGTCAGATAGGTACATCTGGAAAAATCTTTTGACTATTTGGATATTTTAGATAAAAAGTTGTTTATATAGGTTTTTAGTACACAGATGTTGGCTAGTGAGCTCAGGCTTTTATGGATATTTTTAAAAGAGGCATTAGCAAACAGCAACAATATTGATATCTTCTGATATAGTCATTTTGTGACTTTGTGGATCAGGTGTTTTAACTACTTATCTGCCAAGTGCATCCTTAAATCATTTGTTTCTAAGCTTTCCAAAGAGAAAGTTCACACTTGATTCAACAAAGTGTTCATTTTAATTAAAAAAGAATTAAAGTTCATTGCATCCTTACCATATTGAGCATTAAAATAGGGGCTGATGGTATTTGTCTTCTGAAATCACATGGAACAAACACCATCATGTGAGGTAGTAAAGAAGGAAAAAAAATCAAGTATAAAAAATCATAATAGGCAAATTAGCATTTTAATGAAAAGTTGCAGGTGTGGGAGATTTCTTTTGTTTCAGGATTTAAAAAATGTGGCCTTGATTTCTTCTCTTCTCTTGGCTTTTTTTCTTTTACAAATTTTGCTTTTCCTGTCAAAGTACAAAAATATGTAACCCCATTTAGTCTTACCAGAACTCAGTTCACATTTTGGCAGGTACTGGACCAACTTTGTTATTCTTAGTATTAATCAGAGTGGACATTGTCTTTTGTGCTTTATTTTTTATTACAACCAGAATATAGCAAAAGCAGAAAATTGTTCGATCTATTTGTGTTGTTTTATGTAGGAGCGTGGGAGAATACAAGAGATCTTGAAAGTGCAGTTAGAATAAGCTTCCAATTTCTTGATGCCTGCCTTGGAGGGAACTGTGTTTGTTTTGTTGGCTGGGAGAAATTAGGGAGGTCATGGACCTACATCTAAACTCCATATCAGAAAAGTAGATCCAGCTATAAAAAATAGGAAGAAGTCCAAAAGTCCACAGGATGGTGGGTATATATTACTTAATAAATAAACACTTAATATTACTTAAACACTTGTTAGGTAGTTATTAATTAGCAAGCACTTTTGTAGGCACTGGAGGGACATATGAAATAAAAGATAATCAAATCACATTATTCAGATTGTTAACTTATTTAAACACCAGAGACTCCAAATATTAAAAAGATTGAATTATATTTGCTGCATTGCTGTTAGGTGCTGTTGAAACTCATAGCGACCCTATGTACAACAGTGAAGCACTATTGTTAGTGCTTCTCTGCTATTCATAGGGTTTTCAATGGCTGATTGTTTTTGGGAGTGGGTTGCTGGGTCCTTCTCTCAAGCCTACAGCACTTGGGTTCCCAGGTGGTCTCCCATCCAAGTACTAACCAGGCCCTTCCCTGCTTAGCTTCTGAGATCTGATGGGATCCAAGGCCACAGTGTTACAGTTGCAGGCTTTGTTGTGTTAGTTTATATTAAATGGCATGTTGTATGCAGAACTACCTTGTAAATTGTGAAATGTTCTTCCAATGTTATTTTTATTCTTGTTTTCTTTTGTGGTACTTGGGGGTTGAACTCAGGGTCTCATGCTTGCATGCTTTGCAAGTGCTGTACCATTGAATTGCACCCCCAGCCCATTTTTTTACTTTTGAGACATGTTCTTGTTAAGTTACATAGAATGCCTCTGGTCTCCCACTTGCGATCCTCCTGCCTCTGTCTCCTTAGTCGCCAGGACTATAATCATGAGCCACCACGTCCGGTGGTTATTTTTATTCTTATATAACTTGATGTAGGGAAACTGTAGCCAATGAAGCTTGTGGTGGCCAAAGGAGTCATGAGATATTCATACATAAAACAGGATTTATTGACTTTCAGAGACCCCCAAATAAACCTGGTCTAAAGCAGAAAAAGAAATTGTTTATGGCATTGTTAACTACAAGACTTAACAGATACTTCATGAATGGCAGTATAAATTGATATTTAGCCAACATCTTATTCAATATAAATCTTGGGAAAACCAGTAATAATGTCTGAAAAATATAGTTTAGTAGCATAATATAGGTTGGCTCATTCTCATACAGGGAAATAATTTAGTGAAAAATAATAATTCAGGGAAAAATAGGTCAAAACCCCAAGAAACTTTCACACATAGCAACATGTTCTGGCAGGCTTTATAAGAATAGTGTTAAAAAACTACCCTGATAGCTGCCAGGAAACCAACAAAAAGAACATTCACATTAATTACAGGCAATGCACACTTTATCTGTATTAGTTTCCTAGGGCAGTCATAACAAATCACCATAAATTTGTTGGCTTAAAATGACAGAAAGGTGTTGTCTCACAGATCTGGAGGCTACAGGTCTGAACTAAAGGTGTGGCAGGACCATGCTCCCTCTAAGACTTCAGGGAAGAATCCTTCCTTGTCCCTTCCTAGGGTCTAGTGGTTTCAAGAAATTATTGGCCATCCTTGATTTATGGCTACAATCCTCTATTTTCTGCCTGTGTCTTCACATGGGCTTTCTCTTTGTGTCTCTCCCTTTTCTTTCTTCTGTTTATAAGAATACCTATCACTGAGGTAGTGCCCACCCCCACCTAGGGTGGTTTAATTTCCAGATCCTTAATTGTATTTGCAAAGACCTTCCAAAAAAGGTCACATTCTAAGGTTTTCTTTTTCTTTTCTTCTTTTTTTTTTTTTTTTTTTTTTTGGTACTGGGGGTTGATCCTGGGGCCTCACGCCTGCATGCTTTGCAAGTGATGGACCACTGAGCTGCACCCCCAGCCCTTTTATTTTTTTCCTTACTTTCTGAGACAGGGTCTCGATAAATTCCGCAGACTTCCTCTGGTCTCAAACTTGCGATCCTCCTGGCTCCGCCTCCCAAACCGCTGGGATTACAGGCGTGCACCACAACGCCCAGCTACATTGTAAGGTTTTCTGAGAACATACTGTTGGAGGACCACTATTCAATACATTAAACTGTCCCACTGAGTTTCTTTCCCATTTGGATTGTTGCAACTCTGGAAGAGAGCACCCATATCTTATTGTTTCAAAACTCATACATTATTCCTGAAAGCTGGCAAAATTGATGAGTAGATGAATGTAAAGCCACATGTTCCTCTTCTGTATGTTTTAAAAATATTGCCATAAAATAATTCGTGCCTAAAAGCAAGGGATGTTTGGACAGCTCTTGGTAGTGAGAAAATGTATGCTTATGATGATTGCAATAGAACTTTCTAGTTGAACTGTACTGTGCTGTAAAAAGATTATCTAAACCCATTCAGGCCTGCAGCTGTAGCCCTGAGGCATCTGATTCTGTCAGATCTCAGAAGCTAAGCAGGGTCGGGCCTGGTTAGTACCTGGATGGGAGACCACCTGGGAACACCAGAAGCTGTAGGCTTGGGAGAAGGACCTGGCAACCCCCTCCCAAAAATCAATCTGCCATTGAAAACCCTATGAACAGCAGAGAAGCACTGACAATAGTGTTTCCCCTGTTGTACAAAGGGTCACAGTGAGTCGGATACCGAATTGACGGCACCTAACAACAACAACAAACCCATTCAACCGGGCTGGGATTTAGCTCAGTGGGTAGAGTGCTGCACTGCAGTCTCTGAGGTCCCGAGTTCAATTCCCAGCACCCCAAAAATGGGAGAAGGGCCTGGCAATCCACTCCCAAGGCAATCCTGAAACAGCCATTGAAAACCCTATGAGGGTCGCTGAGTCGGATACCACCTCGAGGGCACCTAACAACAACAAACCCATTCAGGCCATTCAGACTATCATATGCTAATAGTGACTGGAAATCTTCAAAATGATCTTTTAGACCTGTTCAAAAAAATGTGTATCCTTTCCCCGGACCCCCCAGGTAGGCTAAGTTGTATGCTCAAGATATTTATTATTCTACTGGAAATGACAGAAACCTAAATAAAATAGTTTTAAAAAGGGAATTTACTGAATCATGCATGCAATTAAAATGTCCAAGAGGATAGGATTATCATTAGAAACATGATAGACTCAAAGGGATCATTTTTCTTGCTCTGTCTCTCCAGCTTCTCTCTCTTCCAGCTCTTGACTCTGTTTGTATCAGTGCATTTGCCTCCTACAACAGATAGGCTTTCTCCACATGACCGGAGAGATGACTACATAGCCACAGAGGTCTTCAAGAGAATATCATCCTAGCTTGATTACTTATGACTGAGGAAAGAAATGGCACCCATATGGACAATTTCATAGAATGATTTTGATTGCCCTGTATTGAGTCCCCTGGCAATTTTTAGCCCAACTGTAAGGCCAAAGGACTGAGGTGCTTCGTCAACATATGCCTTCATGGTATACTCCTGTGGTTGAGGGTGTAGTGAGATGTTATGATTGGTAGGACATAGTCACAGAACAGAGTAAATGTGTGAGCCATGCTGGGATCAAACTTGTACAAACATAGGTTCCAGGGTCTCACTAATTAACACTACACACTATTGTACTTTGTGAGTATCCTCAAAGTTTTAGTAATAAACTTTCAAAACATAGGTTGACATAACTGCTACTTTTTTTTTTTTTGATAAACTCTGAGCTACAGTAACTATGCTTCCTTCAGCTTATACATGACTTTTGGAAGCCTTCCTTCTAGTACATTTAAAAGCGTTGCTATTACGAGGGGATTAACTGTGACATTTGGAAATGTCAGAGGTAATTTTGACTATGGTAACACTGGCCAAAGCATCTCACCTGTACAAAACGCTATTTATTGAGGGCTTGTGTGTTCATGACATTGCTCGGCATCTTTTCTTTGTCCCATTTCAGTAAATACGTTTTAGCACTGAAGCAATTCGCTCCTTACAAAGCAATTATCATTAGAAAATGTCACTGCATAAATTGCAGGCTAAAAGAAGCAGAGAGATCTGATTAGTGGCTGATTTAGAAGAGAGCTCATCCCGAGTAAAGCAGATTTTCAGGAATCAAGAACTCATACCGTGTTTATCCTGTTTGTCGAGGTAAACTTATTAAAGGGACTTATTTGAACAATAGAATGGTTGCTGGGATTTTCCAAATTCCAGAGGTACTCAATAGGAAGAAAAACACTTCTAACCTTTGGTTACTTCTAATACTTCTAAACCTTTGGTTTATTTTATTTTTATCAAATTGATGCATTTTTGAGCAAAGATATAAACTGAATTAATTAATAACTAATATTTAATGACTACTTAGGTCAGGTCTTTGCCAACTCCTTTCCAAATCTGGTATTCTTAAAGCCTCCTAATATTCTTCTGACGTGTGTGTGTGTGTGTGTGTGTGTGTGTGTGTGTGTGTGTGGTTATATGTCATCTATAGTCATTCTCATTGTACACATATGGAATTCTCAGGCAAGTTTTGTAAATTTCCCAAGGTCACCATGCTGAAGAGAAAATGAGATCCATATCCAGATCTAGCTGGCTCTGTCATGTTGAGAAGCTTGCTAAACTTTATATCCCTATATTGGACTCTTCTGTAAAACAGCCATGCTCTTATTGATGTGTAAGTTTGATGATCAATGCAATTAAATTGAATTGAAACCAATTATTGATAATTAGTCACACTCATAAATTTTGCCTTTTTTTGTGAGATAAGGTCTTGCTATGTAGCTCAGGCTGTCCTTGAACTTGCCATTTTCCTGCTTCAGCTCTGTGAGCGCTGGGATCATAGGCATACACAACCACACCCAGCCAGTTTTGCCTCTTGATGTAAACCAAGAAGTACAGCTGTAGCTAAATGTCGGCCCATTTTTCTTTTTTCAAGTTCTACTGTTTTTGATCCAATTCTGCACATTTAAAAGAGAGAAGAGATGAGTTTTGAATGTGGCTTTGGAAGTGTACTTAAAATTCTATTTGAGTTAGGGCTGCCAGGAATGGAAAATAAAAAGATGGTTACATTTGAGTTGTTTATCTGATATTTGAACTTAATTAGACATCTTTTACTTGGAAACCTTGAGTTCCTCCAACTTGAATCTCTTTGGTGTTTGCTTTTGTTCCTCTGGAATTCTATTTTCCTTCATTGGTGTTTTGTTACTCTATAACTTCAAGTGAGCTTCTCCTTTTTATGTAAAGTTTCAAGCTTTGGTAGCTTGAATTCAGCCAGTATCTTCTGCCCTAATTTCTTATTTCAAGCTTTATTTCTGACTTGAAACTTTCTTTCTCTTTTCTTCTTTTGCAGTGCTGAGGATTGACCCTAAAGCCTTGCACATGCAAGGCAAGCCTTCTGCCGCTGAGCTATAGCCCCAGCTCTTGAAGTTTTTATGTAAGGGATTCACTGTTGTCTTTGACTTTGACCATTGTTCACAATGCAGGAGAGAATAAGATACACGGACAGGAATTAATTGTGGGGCCTATTATTAAAGTCTCAGTTGAGAAATCAAATTCAAGGACTAGCAGATGAAGAGCAAGTGTTTAAGAAGCCTGGGAATTCTGGAAAAACTGAGAGGAGTTATTATGTATAACAAGGTCATAAAATTAGAGTGATATAAGTCAAATGTTGTTGTTTGGTGCCATTGAGGTGGGTCCCACTCATAACAACCCTATGTACAATGGATGAAACACTCCCTGATATTGTGCCATGTCCAGCACTATTCTCCCATTTTTGCAATGCTAGGGATTGAACTTAAGGGCCCTGAGAGTATAGAGAAGTCCTCTACCAACTGAGTCAAACCCCAGCCCCTATAAGTCAAACTATCAGGGTAATATACCACTGCATGGAAATTCTGAGAATAAAACTTTCATACTTGTTAGTGAATAAAATTACAAAAATGATGAATTATTTTTAAAAATCATCATAACCCCATCTGCCAATGCAACATACTAGTAGTTAAAATTTTTTTTCATCGTTAGTTCTTTAATTTCCTTACATGAACATTTTGGAAATTGCATAAAGAATATAGACACTGTATAATTCACTTTGAAAGTCAACCACTAGAAAATTAAATAGAACTTAGTGTGGCTTAGTCACTGTGACAGAATTTAATGCTTTATTTTTTTTGTGTGTGTGAATTATAAGGCAAATTCATAGAGGGAACATGTTGGAATACAAATATTTGTGCTCTTCCTAACATTATGCAACCAGAACAGATGGAATAGTGTCAAGTCCAGATACTACCAGTATGAAACAAATTGCAAATCATCATTTCTTCATATGAAATACTGCATCACCTTTAGGATAGAGTTTGAAATTCCTAACATATTCCTTAATGTCTGCCATGATGTGGTCTCGCTGTATCTGTGTGTCTTTATTCCTTTCAGCTTTTTCCTTCTACTTTATACCTCAACCACACCAATGTACTGATCCATTTGCCATTTCCTGAATCTGAGGCATTCTTCTTCCATCCTGGCCTACATATAATCTATTTCTCTGACAAAACACAATTTCCCACCCCACTCAGAACCTCCTTATCTTTCAGCTTGTTTTGTGCTCTTTCTCCTCTTATTCCTGGGTTAAGAATTATCTCATAATAAGATAGCTACTTCTTTACTTGCATATCTTCTATATTTATCTTTGAGTGACTTTTGAAGGGAAGTACCTCTTATTCTTCATTGTAAATACAGGACACAGGAAATTGCCCAGGTCTCTGTAGTAATTAAAAAAATGTTAAATTAATGGGGCCAGAAAAGATGGGCAGAACCAGCTGCTACTGTTTGCAGGATGGATGTCCAGATTGTGGAAAGATCATGATATTCTGAGGATATATTCAGGTAATTTGAATACAATGGTTTTAATGGACAGCCTCTGATGTTTCTCTGTATAATCATAAAATAGGACTAAGCAATTTTTCATGTTTTATACACATACAAACACACACACACACACACACACACACACACACACACACATATACGTCTTCTCTTTCTACATATACTTTCTTTTCACCTGCTTTCTATTCACCTGCAAGTAGTGAGGAGGGGAGATTTTTGCCTGTGTGACATAAAAAGCATGGATGAAAACCCAGATCTCTAGCTGCTCCTCTGTAAGTTGTTAGGTTCTGGTTTTCCCCATCTCTGAATAACACAGTTGCCTTTTATGTCCCTACTCTCAGCTTCCAAAATTTTGGAGACATATTTTTTTATAGTATCTTGTCTTCTTCTATTTTTTTGGTCTTTGTGAATTTTATTTTTTAAATTCCTTTGTGGACATTTTAACTGATTGGGGAAAAGGTAGAAAAAATATGTGTTCATTCTGCTGTGTTTAAATGGACCTTTTCTACTTCAATATCTTACCTAAGTTTCACTTTGATAACTTATGACCTTTCCCTCCCTCATAATTAGGTAATTTTGAAATATCTATTGCTGTCAATAGACTGTATCTGGCCATCAAGGATGAAACCATTTCTTCCAAAATCTGAAATAAGATATGCATGTCCACTTTCGGTAGTCTTATTTAACATAATACTAAAAGTTTCAGCAAGAGCAATCAGGCAAGAGAAAGAAACAAAAACAACAAAAAAAATATAAACAACAAAAAACTATCCTAGAATTTATATGGAACCTCAAAAGTCCACAAATAGGCAAAGCAATCGAGCAATAACAATAAACTTGGGGACAATACCATGTCTGATCACAAGATGTGATTTCTAGAGGGCTATAGTAACCATGACAGCATGGTACTGGCATAAAAACTAAGGAATCATAATAGAGGACCCAGCTGATTTTTTAGAAAAGCTCCATAATCATACATTGGAGAAAGAACACCTTCCTCAGTTAATGGTGCTATGGAAACTAGATGTTCTCATGTGGGAGGATGAAACTAGCTTCCTTGCTCTCTCCCTATATACAAACATAACTAAAAATTGGTCAAAGACCTAAATGTAAGCCCTGGAACTAGAAAACATCTAGAAGAAAGCATAGGGGAAATAAGATACAAGTATAGGCAGAAATACGGATCTCTTCCAATCAGTTGGTCAGGTAGCTTTTTCCAAATCTCTTGGCATAAACAAGTGAGCACCTCCAGTGCTGTATCTGTTTGTTGAAACATTTCTATTGGTATTCCACCAATTCTTGGAGCCTTGTGTTTTGCCAATTCTTTCAAGGCAGCTTTACTTCTTCCTTCAATACCACTGGATCCTGATCATATATAACCTCTTGAAATGGTTGGTCATCCACCTATTCTTTTTGGTATCATGATTCTGCATATTTCTTCCATCTTCTTTTGATGTTTCCTGCATTGTTTACTGTTTTCCCTGTAGAATCTGTCACTTTTACCACTCAAAGTTTGCATTTTTTCTTCAATTCTTTAAATTTGAGAAAAACGGAGTGTGTTCTTCGCTTTTTATTTTCTATTTTCAGCTCTTTGCACCTTTCATTGTAATACTTGATTTTGTCTTCAAGAGCTGCCCTTTGAAATCTTCTGTTTAGTTCTTTAACTTCATCATGTGTTCCTTTTATTTTAGCTGTTTAATGTTCAAGAACAAATTTCAGAGTCTTTTTTGACATGTAATTTAGTCTTTTCTTTTTGCCTGTCTTTTTAATAACCTTTTGCTTTCTTCATGAAAGATGTCTTTGATATCATGCCACAACTCATCTGGTCTTTGGTCATTAGTGTTTAACACATCAAACCTGTTCTTGAGGTCATTTCTGAACTGAATGGGATATACTCAAGGTCAAACTTTGGCTGTCATACACTTCTTCAAATTTTCTTTAGTTTCAGTTTGAACTTGCCTATGAGTAGTTGATGGTCTGATCCACAATCGGCACCTGGTCTTCTTCTGACTTTTGATACTGAGCTTGTCCATCATTTTTTCCCACAAATGTAGTCAGTTTTGTTCCTGTATGTTCTACTGGTGAATTCCATATGTATAGTATGTAACTTTGTGGTAAAAGGAGGAAAGATTGAAGTTATCCAAGATTTTGCTTTACTTGGTTCTACACTCAACACCCACAGAAGTAGCAGTCAAGAAATCAAAAGACATATTGCATTGGGAAAAGCTGTTGCAAAAACCCTGAAGTATATGACATTACATTGAAGATGAAGGTGTGCCTGACTCAAGCCATAATATTTTTAGTTGCATCATGTGGTTGTGAAAGCTGGACATTGAAAAAGGGAGACAGGAAAAGAACTGATGCTTTTGAATTATGGTACTGAGGATGAATATTGACTATACTATGGACTACCACAAGAACTAACAGATCCATTCTAGAAGAATTGCAACCAGAGTGCTCCTTGGAAGCAGCCATGGCTAGACTGTATCTTATATACTTTGGACATGTCAGGAGGGTCCAATCCCCCAGTGACAGATTAATATCCATACACCTACAAGGAAGACTGAGCCAACTGAGCTAAACTCCAAATTAAAACTGAGAGTTTGTTTATAATGTAGACAATTTAATACAATTAGCATTACAAATACATATCACTGAGGACCATCAGTGTCAATAAGTATAAATGAATGTCTTTTAACATTTCTAAATTCTGTTGCCTGCAGCCATAGCACTGTGGTGTCCAATCCCATCAGATCTCGTGAAACTAAGCAGCATTGGGCCTGGTTAGTGCTTAGATGGGAGACTGCCTGGGAACACCAGATACTGTAGGCTTGGGCAAAGGACTTGGCAACCCCCTCCAAAAAATCAATCTGCCACTGAAAACCCTATGAATAGCAGAGAAGGACTGACAATGGTATTTCGCCTGTTGTATGTAGGGTAGTTATGAGTTGGATGCTGACTCGACGGCACCTAACAACAACAACAAATTCTGCTAGAATTTGAATTATAGTTAACATCTTTTAATAGTAGCAGAGTATGATACTATAAACTGAAAACATTGTCACAGAAAATAAAAATGCTTTACATTTTTATTATATATATTGTACTTTCATTTTTATTATATATATTGTACTTTCATCTTTTCAAAACTATTTGTATAAATCCTACACTTTTTTTCATCAACAACTTGTAAATCAAGTGATTGGGACCTTCTAGGATGAAGAGATCTAGGAAGTTTGTTTCTATCCTTTAGAATGGTTGTTCAAATCATTGCTTCTGATTTTATCACAATTTCATAGGATGCTTATTAAATAAGTAGGTGACTGGATCTTACCACAGTCCACTGAATCAGAATTTTGAGATTGAGGCTAGCAATCTGCATCTTTCTCAAGTGCTTTAGACAATTCTTATGTTTGAGAGTCTTTGTTCAAGAAATACACACTGTAAGATGAACATTTTAACATATATGAAAAAGCTGTAAAATAGTGACTAAAAACATTTTAAAGATTCTAAGTCATTTTTTTATTATGTTCATAGTTTAGCTGTTGGATGAACCCATGGTGATACTTTATAATTTTAATTAATTCAACATTTTACATATTAGAATATTGAATCATCGTGGCAATCTAAGCATTTGGAATTTTTAAAGCAATATCTTTCTCTTTGTTTTCAAAGAAAGGAGCCACTTTTTTGGGGTGGTTGACAAGAGGTTGCTGGGAATTGTGCATGCTAAATGTACTCTACTGCTGAGATGCACCCCCGAGCCCCTGGGACCACTTTTTCTTTTTGAAATGGGGCACAAACTGGTTTGTTTTTCACAATTTTAAAACAATGTAAAATAGAAGCATTGAAGACCCTTGTTGTTGTTAGGTGCCATCAAGTTGGGTCTGACTCATAGTGACCCTCATAGGGTTTTCACTGGCTGATTGTTTTGGGATTGTTTTCAGGAGTGGACTGCCACATTCTCCCAGTTTTGCAGTGCTGGGGATCGAACCCAGGTCCTCAGAAAGTGTGGAGCAGTGCTCTTCCAACCGAACTAAACTGTCCTCATTGAAAAGCCTTATGGGAGAAGAAATACAAGTAGGTAGTGTGTGTAAATTTGATTTGTAAAAAAGAAAATCCATACCAAAAGTTCTTTCTGTACTTACTGATGTATGGTATCTTTAAATACACCAAATGCTTTACCCAGTGGAAAAGGGAGGGTAGCAGACATAACAAATAATCCATTAATCATTTAGTTGAAATTCTGCTGACTCTACTCTGACAAAATTGAATCCAATTTGTTAAGACCTCATGCCTCTGACAAATACATCCAGCTGAAAACAGAGGCCTAATTAAATAGGGTTTATTTTTCTCACATAATAAGTCTCTGGGTAGATAAATGCTGGGGTTGAGTTAGCTCCTCTTGGATAAACTCTGGAATCCATAGCCTCTCTGTGTATCTGCTCTACAATCCTCAGCATATTTTGCTCACTTCAGATTTATCATCCTGTGGGCTGAAGGTAGCTACTGTCAGGACAGGAAGAAGGAGGGAAATTGGTATTCTCTATTGCTATGATGATGATGATGATGATGATGATGATGATGATGATGATGATGATGATGATGTCAGCAAATAAAACCTTTCCCAGAAAACTTCTGCTAGGGTTCCCTTTTTTAAATTTTTTATTGGTAATTTTTAATGTACAACTTAATGGGTTTCGTTATGACATTTCCATACATGCTAGACCTCCGTTTTGGTCTCACGGCTCTTTGACGCTGTCTGTCAAAATGCTCCCTGTCACTGTGCGTCTGGGGAAATGAGCATCTAGGTTTTGGATTCTACAGTGGGCAGCCATGGGAAGGTGAGTTGGGGAGTGACTTTGAAGTTGGCCATAGAACAGTGCCCACCAAAGCATTGTCTCACTCACAGAGACCCTGGGGTTTGGACTCATTGAGAACAAGAGAGCTGGGCACATAACCTCTGAAAAGACAGCTTAGCTATGAAGCTGGGCTTTCTGATCTGGAAGTTCTTTCAGAATCTTCCTTCTATCTACATTATCTGCTGTTCATTTTGACCCTATCGATGATATTTGTTTCTTGGACTGACTGCTTCTTATTTCTTCTACCTTTCTAGGAAGTACTATGGTTATTGATAGGGAGCATAGGCTCCAGATATCCTGGTTTTAAGTCCCAGCTGGCCCATATACTAGCTGTGTGATCATGAGCTAGTTAGCCTCTGAGTCTTCACAGCATCATTTATCAGATGTGAATAATATCAGTACCTATCCCACACAGTTGCTGTAAAAACTAAATGATACAATGATGTAGTAGGGCTTAGTAGACAGTAAGCATGTTAAATGCCTGGAGAATGCTAATTGTTCTTATTATATTGTTGTTGTTGTTAGGTGCCATTGAGTCGAGTCCAACTCATAGTGACCCTATGTACAGCAGATCGAAACACTTGCTAATTCTGTGCCAGGCAAACGATCTTATTTATGTTTAAGCCCATTGTTGCAGATACTGTGTCAATCCATCTGGTGGAGGGTTTTCCTCTTTTGTGTTGACCTGCCACTCTTCCAAACATGATGTCCTTCTCCAGGGATTGTTCTCTCCTGATTACATGTCCGAAATATGTAAGACGCAGTTTGGCCATTTTTGCTTCCAAGGAGCACTCTTGTTGTACTTCCTCAAGGACAGATTTGTTGGTTCTTTTGGCAGTCCATGGTATATTCAATAGACGTCTCCAGCACCACAATTCAAAAGCATCAATTCTTTTTCTGCCTCTCTTGTTCAATGTCCAGCTTTCACAACCATATGATGCCACTGAAAATACCATGGCATGAGTCAGACGCACCTTCGTCTTCAATGTGACATCTTTGCTTTTCAATACTCTAAAGAGATCTTTTGCCACAGCTTTTCCTAGAGCAATGCATCTTTTGATTTCTTGACTGCTGCTTCCACGGGTGTTGATTATAGAGCC
>VMDO01014587.1:0-32521 GCA_007922755.1 Pedetes capensis | reverse complement strand
GTAACCCATATTGAAGGCTATGATCTTTGATCTTCATCAGTAAATGTTTAAATCCTCTTCACTTTCAGCAAGCAGAGTGGTGTCATCTGCATAACGCAGGTTGTTAATGAGTCTTTCTCCAATCTTGATGCCACGTTCTTCCTCATAAAGTCCAGCTTCTCGGATTATTTGCTCAGCGTATAAATTGAAGAGATAGGGTGAAATTATACAGCCCTGATGCACACCTTTCTCAACTTTAAACCACTCAGTGTTTCCTTGTTCTATTTGAACAACTGCCTACTGGTTCATGTACAGATTTCTCATGAGCACAATTAGGTGTTCTGGTATTCCCATTTTCCGAAGTGTTATTCATAATTTGTTATGATCCACACAATCAAATGCTTTTGTGTAGTCAATCAAACATAGACATCTTTCTGATATTCTCTGCTTTCAGCTAATATCCACCTGACATCAGCAATGATGTCCCTAGTTCCCCACCCTTTTCTGAATCCTGCTTGATTTTCTGGTAATTCCCTGTCTATATACTGCTGCAGTCGCTTCTGAATGATCTTTAGTAGAATTTTGCCCAGCTCTTATTACATATTTGTTATTATTTTGATTTATGTCCAAATCTTATCAATGTATGTAATCACAATACTTGGCACATAGAAAAAACTCAGCTAAGAATTTTCTTCCAAGATGGGTGTTATGGTGCACATCTGTAACTCCAGAGACTCAGGAAGATAGAGGCATCAGGGTTGCAAGTTCAAGGTCAGAGGCAGCCTGCATAATTTAGCAAGACAGTCTCAAAATAAAATGTAAAATATGGGCTGGGGGTACAACTTGGTGGTAGAGCGCCTATAAAATATGTATGAGTCCCTGGGTTTAATCACCAAGTACTAAAAAAAAATTCTTCCTGTTCCCTTCTTTGTGCACAAATAGTAGATGTTAATATGATGGTATGTGTTCAGTATTATTTTTGCATGATTTGTGAAGAAGGGGTGCAGCTAGAATCTTTTCAGGAAAATGTCTCAGGCCCCAGCAATTCTATCTTTAAGAAAAAATTACTCAAGTGAACTACAGTTTAAAATATCAATTTTCTACCCCACCAAATTTGTAATAACAAATTTCTAAAACCTCTATATTTTCTTTCATTAAAATTCTATTTTTTCTCTTGCCACTTAATATTCAGATAGTCCCCGACTTACAATGGTTGACTTAGGAATTTTTGACTTCTGTGTGAAAGTGCAAACGCAATACACATTCAGTAGAAATCACACTTCTTAAGGTGAATTTTGATCTTTTCCTGGGCTATGGAAATGCAGTAAGATACACTCTTGCATGCTGGGGACTGATGGGCAGCCCCAGCTCCCAGGCAGCCATATGATCACAGGTCAACACCTGCGGCTCCACAGTGTGCTGTGCTGATAAGCTGTGATACTTTGTAAGTTACTGTATCAAATACATTCTCCACTTATGATATTTCAAATCCAATTCATGATGGATTTTTTGGGACATAACTGGATCCATGTAAGTTGAGGGACATCTATATGTTGTTGTTGTTGTCAGGTGCTGTCAAGTGGGTATCCGACTCATAGCAACCCTCAAAGGGTTAGGCGCTGGGAATTGAACTCTGGACCTCAGAGACTGCAGCACAGTGCTCTACCAACTGAGCTAAATCCCAGCCCCATCCATATGTAGTCTCCATTATTTTTTTTAGAGCTTTTCCCATTGCTTGCTTTTGGGTAGCAAGTTTTAATAAAAGAGAATATAATATACCTTCCACCCCCCACCCCCAAGAACAAAAACAGGGCTTAGAGAGAAAGAATAGTTTGGCTGAGAAAAGGTAGGAATGAGGCTTGGAGATGAATGTGCGTTGGCAGGAAGGATGTGGACTGTAAATGTGGAAGCTATCTGGAGGCACACTGCTGTCTTTTTTTACAGTTGCCCTCCTCCTTAATTCTGAGAGACAGTTGTTCACCAAGTGAATCTTAAACCCAACTCTCTTAGTTTATGTTTTGTAAGAGTATTCATTTTTTACCTCTATACCTATATTTAATATTACCTATATTTATTAACTGTATTACCTATATTTATATTTATTACCTATATTTAATAGGGCACAAGAAACGTGAGTGTAACTCTGAAACCCACTGTTGTAGAAGGAAGAGCCCTTGAAATAGTGCTCAGCTCTAAGACGCAAGTCTTCAGTATATCAGCTTGAATGGTTTAGGTTTTATACCACCATTCACCATCGTGTTTAAGGCCTGTTATTCAATAGGGCCAAAGAAGTATGTTTGTGTATCTCTGAAATCCAGTGTTGTACAATGTTGGGCAGGTAAAATAATGTTACCCTGTGAGAAACAAGTGTTGATTAAGGGTGCCTTCAGCCCAGCTTCATTACTTTTTGTTTTACAACAACATTTATTTTTGCTGTCTACACCATATATTCTATAGGGCAAAAGAAACATGTTTCTTTTCATCCTCTGATTAAGACATACTCATTTTATAATGTAAGAAGCATTGCTCATTGCCTTTAGTGTTTAAGTAATGGAAGTTAATCTCTTTGAAGGTGTTCTCATTTGGATTTATGTAAGACTGAAAAAGTCATTAAGAGAAAACTAATAAATGAAAACTCTAGGGTGGGTAATGTGGGTATTTTAGTTTTAGCAGACCAAATGTTTAGCATATTATATGCAAAAACTGGGTTATGCAACGGTAGGGACTTTGCACGGCTTTTGTTTTAAGAAGGAATTAAGCAGAGTTTATTCGTTATTATGCCTGCAATCCCGTGTGGATCACTCAGTTCATTGACATCTCCTGAAACATGGAAGAAATACTTTTGTGAAAGTGCAGCCAGAGATTGGGGTCTGAAAGATAGAAGACAGAAAAGGAGAATAGGAGGGGCCCCAAAAGGAGAGAAAAGCAGTGAGGCTTCTGCAGCCTGATTGCCTTCTCTGGGCTTTTGGTTTCTAAGGTGTGGTACAGGGAACAGGTACTTTTGTGATGGCAAGAACAGGGCCTTTTAACCTGCTATGCCATTTGCAGGGTGGCAATCCAAGTTGTTGGCCAGAGTGCAACATTTCTGAGAGTGAAAGAAATCATACTGGCCCAACTGGGAGGAATCAGGATTTTCTGGACAAACTGATATACATGGTTAATGTACTCTGTACCAAAAGGTATGTTGATGTTAGGTGTCATCCAGTTGGCCCAACTCCTAGTGACCCAATATACAGCAGATGAAACATTACACGAAACTGTGCTGTGTCCGGCACTATGTCAGTGCTTCTCTGTTACTCATAGGGTTTTCGATGGCTGATTGGTTTTTGGGAGTGGGCTCCCAGGTCCTTTTCCCAAGCTTACAGCACCTGGCATTCCCAGGCGGTCTCCCATCCAAGTACTAACCAGGCCCAACTCTGCTTAGCTTCTGAGATCTGACAGGATTGGACATCATGGTGGCATGGCTGCAGGCAACAAAAGGTGCAACTGACTCTAAAGCACAGTGATCAGTCGGCTATCGGAAGCACCCACTGGCTCTCTTGCATGTCATGCACTCTACAAAGAGCCAGTGGCCTGGTAGTGGAGGCTGACAGTGAGGTTATGTGACACCACCACAGAGGCAGGTGGAGAACGTCAGCCCAGGAGGCTGGTGGAATAAATGGTAAACACTCAGGGCCAGTGATCTATGATCTATGAAGAAAGCACAAGCCACAAAGCCAACCATGAGATTTTCAGGGGGAACCTGATTTATCAGAAGCCATTAGAGCTGTAGTATCAGAACAAGTGACATTGTTTCAAGAAGTGATGTCTGAATTAAATAAGGGATGTCCTTGCTTGTTATGGCATTAGGACATGCTTGCCAGACATTCCTTCCCTAGATCCCTGGATGTCAACTTAGAGCGAAAGGGGATGAAGTGCCTATGTGGGATTAAATATTTTTATTAATAAAAGTATTAATAGAGATTGCACAGCCTATTGGGTTGGACTAAAATTAAAGTACTTAAAATGCAGTTGAGTTTCTGTTTTATAGATAGATTAATTATGAACAAAATAAAGGAGTTATATCTCCACAAATTTAAATTGTGTTATAATTTGTGTGGATGTCCTTGCTGCGTTTAAAAGATGATTTGCTGACAGAAGGAAGAGATCATTTCCTCTGCATTTCTTCCCCCAAATCTTGTTTTTTGGGAGTGGGCTCCCAGGTCCTTCTTCTAAGCCTATAGCACCTGGTGTTCCCAGGCAGTCTCCCATCCAAGTACTAACCAGGCCCAACTCTGCTTAGTCATGCACAAGCCCAAAAAACCATTTGATTAAATCATTCCCTGAGGTTAGTACTTCATATGAACCATCCAAAATGAACAGCCCTAATAACACCCCCTACCTCAGTGATGCTGGGAATCAAACCCCAGGTCTCACACAGGCATGCGCTGTACTACTGAGCTATTCCCCCAGCTCCAACAAACCTTTAAAATACACACTGTCATCCTACTTTAGAGGTAAATGGTAAGATTAAGAGAAATAGAAGGGCTTGATTTTGTTCATTGATAATAAGTGATAAAGGTTGGTTTTAGACCAAGCTAAAAAACCCACGTTTAATATATTGCCTTCCATTTTAAGCCATCTTATTTCATCATAGCTGGGATTTGGCTCAATGGGTAGAGCGCTGCGCTGCAGTCTCTGAGGTTGCGAGTTCAATTCCCAGCACCGCAAAAATGGGAGAAGGGCCTGGCAATCCACTCCCAAGGCAATCCCGAAACAGTCAGCCACTGAAAACCCTATCAGGGTCGCTATGAGTCGGATACCGACTCGACAGCACCTAACAACAACAACAACAACTATTTCATCATACATAGTTTAAAATCAATACATTGGACCCTCAATTTCTAAGTTGTCTGCTGCATGATTTTAAATCAGTATTTAAATTTGGCTGGTTACTGTTCATATGCTTGTAATGCATTTTCTCAGCAAGATTCAAGATCCTTCAGGGCTTTTTTTCTTTAATATACTATGTCTGTGTTTCCTGCATTCTTCTCTTTAGACATGTCCATTCATTGAATAAGTATTTACTGAATTCCCATTATACGCCAGGAACTTTTTTAAGTTTCTGAGTTATATAAATCACTAAACCCAATAATAATCTTCATCCCTTTGGAAACTAACTTCTCTTGGTGGAGTGAAAAATACAATGTGTGAATAAATTATAAGTTATGGTGAAAGGTATTAAGTGCAATTCATGAAAAAGTAAAGGAAAATTCAGTAGAATTGGGAATGGGAATGGTTTGATATTTTAAAGAATATAAGAATAGATCTATTATGAAAAGTCCCAAATAAGTATCAGAGTTTAACTACAAACTAGCCATAAGGGTCCATAGACATGGGTCAATGAAAGTGTTGTTAGAAGTGATATAAAAGATGCATAATGGAAAAACCCATTGCTTTATTACTCTGTACCCCGTCTTAGAAAATCTTGAGGCAGGAGTTGTGTACAAGTCCAGAGAAAGAGAAACTCATGCAAACAGAAATAGGCAGTGCAAATGACCTGAGGTCTGCATGTCCAGAAAAGAATGAGTGAGATAAAATAAGACAGAACAGACGTTTCAAGGTGTTGTGTTGAAAGATCTTATAGGAACCTGAAAGTCATTGCAAGAGATTTGACAAGATTGCAGTCAGACTTTAAAATAACTCTACATTCTTTCTTGATATCCAGTATAGTTGTAAGCACACACTTCTCTATAAAAGTTCCTTATTACTGGCCAGGGTTGACATCCAGATACATTACTTTGATATTTTTATTGATGAATCACAGTCTATCATAAATGCTTTTATTCAAGGATTATTGATTTATCTATTCACAGAGTGACTCTTAGTTATTAGGTAAGTGAGAGTCACAAAATTTCTTCCTACTATTTTGGTTAACTGGTTTTTATCAACATATATTTAAACCACTGTCTACCTCAAGATAGGGCAAGACCATAAGCAGAGTAGATTTCAAGAGCTATTGGTCTTCTTCTTTATTTTTTCTTTCCCACCCTTAAAATTGCACTAGGTGATTAGGAAGGAGTCCCGGTGGCTTTAATCTTCTTATCAACTAGACCCCAGGGTAAAAGGACTAACCATACTTGGTAGGAAGAAAAGCCTCTATAGTGTCCTCAGCAGCCTAGTGCTCAGGTGAGGCACTACTTGTACCAAACAGAACTAGGATTATGAGCTTGGTCCCTTAGAGAGTGAATGCCTCTCTTAGAGACCTCATCCATTCTTGGCCAAGAGGGTGTGTGTGACCCAACAAAGAAGGACTTCAGGGTGTATCCTTGATATCACAGAGCCTTCTCTGCTTGTTTGATCCTTTTAATTGAAATTATTAATAAGAGTGTGACACTGGATAAAATCTTTGATTCATTTTAGCCTGATTTGACAATCAATCCTGTGAGCTCAATGATAGGAAAGGAATCTTCAAAAAATATTACTTCTAAGAAAGGACTAAATCTACCAAAGGTCCAAAGATTGTTGTTTGTAAATCTGGGGACTCAGGGAATCTTCTGAATAATATTATTTTAGGAAATTTGGGATCTAAATATGTTGAGCAGAGTGTGAAGATGAATGGCATGTCACTAAAAGATAAGAAAAGTAAATATTAGCAAACAAACAAAAAACCCTATGTTTTCCTTTTAAAATTCAGTAGTAGGAAACCATTAGCTCATTGAAGTAATTCTTCCCATTGTTTGAACCTTCTAAAACTCCTTTTCTAAGGGTTGTTTTTGGTAACTTATATTTTAAGAAAATCTTTGAATGTGATGTATCTTTATTCTTTGAGGGCATATGTCATTTTTGAAAATACTTAGAAATTACTCACAAAGAAGTGATAGGAATAAAGCAGATACCTGAGGATTTTAAAAAATGAGTGAATATACAGTAATGTGACTTGTTTTCTTGAGTAGTTTATGAGCTGAATGTTAAGATAATTCCAAGAGAAGTATAAAACCATTTGATGAAAAAATAACTTCATTGAAATAAATTATACTTTCCCAAGATAACTATCTTGAAGGACAAAATTCAGTTGACTGCATTTCTCCTGATCACCTATGCTGATCATCTAATTTAAAAAACCTACTTTAATCACTCTATTTAAAACAGCTATGTGTTAATCAAGGTCTTTGTTCATTGCATGATAATTACACTTATGGAGAGGGGAACTGTGATAATATATATTTTAGTTTTCTCATATTGACAGTGAGCATAGTTTAGAGCATAAAGTACAATTTTCTTAATGGAGACCTGTGGAATAAGTGTTGGATTCTTTTATTTAGAGTCTAATGAAAAATTTCTGCAGTGTACACACACACACACACACCCCTTTTGCAAATAGCTAGTAATTATAACACACAACCCTCTGCAGACTTTCTTTTGTGTAATGCAAGGAATTTGCTCATTATGATTTCTTTCTCTACATGTGAACTGTGATATAATTTCTCTTGAAGTGATAATTTCTCTCCTAACAAAAAAGTAATAAATTTAGAAGCAACTTACACAAAGGTTAAGATGAGCTAGATAGTTTTGAAAACTAAAAGATCCATTCTGCTTTATTCTGCGCATAAGATAATCAAATGTAAATGTATAAGCATCCATGTATATCTGTGTGTATGACTATATATTATGTATATACTACTTTTAATTCAAATATTATGAAGTAAAATATAAAATGAGGCTGGGGTTAGCTTAGTTGGTAGAGTGCCTCTCTGTGCTCTCTGAGGCCCTGGGTTCAATCCCCAGCACCACAAAAATTGGAGAAGATCATGGCAATCCACTCCCAAAGCAATCCCAACAATCAGCCATTGAAAACCCAATGAGGGTCGCTATGAGTTGGACCTGACTTGATGGCACCTAACAACAATAACAACAAAATACAAAATATTGATATGTGCATCAGATGGAGTCCTCTAAAGAGAAGATGCTGAGAGGAAATTAGCAGCCCAGGAAGCTTATTGGGGTAAAGCCTGTGGAAGATAAAGGGAGGAGGAAACTGATTTGACGCATGCCAAAGCAAACTGGGAAGGGGATCAAGATTGAGCACAAAGAATCCCAGACTGGTGCAGACATGACTAAGCAACAGGGAGCTATATGTTAAAGGCAGCTGAAAGTGGAGTCTGGTGTTAGCCAGAGATGACTGCACCCTAGTGTGTGCACTACGCTCACTCAGTGGCTGGGGAAGAGAGTAGCATTTGTTCAAAGCTGAAGTGGATATCAAAGGCATTAACACCAGGGAGCTTTCAGGAACTGCTTTTCTTGAGGCTGAATGGCAAGCTCTTTCTTGATAGATATGAGGAGCACATCTCTGTGGCTGCCTTGGTGTGTGTGTGCATGTGCACGTGCTACTATGGTCAAATCAGAGTTGAAAAAAGAAAGTGACCTATTATGAAGAGTCTACCATTCTGCAAAATAACAAATTCTGTAAGATGTTCTGATGTTACAGCTCACATAAACATTCTATAAGCTTGTCTATTTTTTTTTTTTTTTGGAAAAACTCCATGTAATTGGCTTGACTTGGGCCACTTTATAGAAATTTACACTACTGAAGTGTCCCACAGTCCTGGCCAATGGAAACTGTTCTTACTGTTAGGACCAGGTAGACTTGGGCATCCAGTAGTGAACTAGGAAAGAGTATCCTGGAATCAAATGTCACAGCCTAGAAAAAGTACAATCATGCCTGCCACACTTTCCTCTTCATATTTGGAATACAAGACATGAAGAAGGAAAAATGAGAGGGGGTGAGCAGAAGGTACTCTGAAATAGATAGCTTATCCTTGTTCAGAGGTTGTTGTTAGGGCCATGGAGTCATGTCCAACTCACAGCAACCCTTACAGAGTTTTCAATGGCTGACCACTTTGGGATTGCCTCAGGAGTGGATTGCTATGTCCTTCTCCCAGTTTTTCAGTGCTGGGAATCGAACCCAGGACCTCAGAGGTTGCAGAGGGGTGCTTTACTGACTGAGCTAAATCCCAGCCCCTGTTCAGAGGTAGGAAAATTAAAAGAAAAGCTCTGAAAGAAGAAAAGATTATGATCTCATTTATTTCCCTGATCATTGATTTACCCATACCAACTATGTCTAGCAGATAAGTGGAATAATATGCAGCCTTAGAAGATGCATTAATAGCATATATTAATTATAAAACTATTTTATCAATATATGTCATGTTATTTTATTGATATTTTATGCAAATTTTAGTATGTTAAAGAGTCTGTGGTATCAAGAATAGAACAAAGGGTGGGTCAGTGTAACAAATAAGCAAGGATACAACTGCTGGAGAGTTTCATAAGTCAGAAAATATTTTTAGCTGATTTTCACACTCTTGCTGGATTTGTTTGTGCCCATAGAAAGAGAAATGAAAAAGCACATGAAATACATTTAGATAAAAAACACAGAACTATATTGGATTTGCCGAGTTTTTTTCCTTCAGAAAATTTAACATTTATCTTCCTTGTCCTCATTAAAAGAATATTGATAGCCATGCGTGGTGGCTGCCCCTGTAATCCCAGCATCTTGGGAGGCAGAGGCAGGAGGATCACAGGTTCAAGACCAGAGGCAGCCTGTGTAACTTAGTGAGACTGTGTCTCAAGTTAAAAATAAAAAATGGGCTGGATGTGCAGCCAGTGGTAGAGCACTTGTGAAATATATGCGAGGCCCTGGGTTCAACCTCCAAGTACCTAAAAAAAGTATATTAATGTAATTTTATAAATAAAAAATCTTAAACGAATAGCTAGTATAGAGCTAAACATATATTTCATATGTTTATGAACCTATGTTTATGTTTATAAACCTACAGTGTTCAGAACATCTTCTCCATTAACAGATATTTGGGACCCACTACATGACTCAGAATTTGAAAGTGTATTGTATAGTGTACGAAAACAAATAATATGTAGTATCTAATGAGCTTCTGGGGGCTGGGATTTAGCTCAGTTGGTAGAATGCTGCTCTACAGTCTCTGAGGTCCCGAGTTCAATTCCCAGCACCACAAAAACAGGAGAAGGACTTGGCAACCCACTCCCAACGCAATCCCAAAACAACCAGCCATTGAAAACCCTATAAGGGTCGCTATGAGTTGGACACGACTCGACGGCTCCTAACAACAACAACAACAACAATGAGCTTCTAATCTATTTGGACAGTAGAGAAAAATGCATAAAATACAAAGAAAGATTGATATAAGGCAGTATATATTCAAGGATTTAATTGTGCATAGCTTCTAATGTTAGTAATGGCTTACAGATGGGTGAGTTATTTGGAGTTAGTTACAGAAAACTTGTAGAGAAGGTCAGATGTAAGCTGGACATTGGAAGACAAGTAAGTTTTGAATAGACAAAGCAAAAACCACAGAAATCATGTAAGCATGATTAGAGACATTAAGTGGTACCATTGTGGTATACATACAGACATTAGAGAGAGTTGATTTGGTTGGATGACTTACATTTAGGAGAAGAGAAGGGAAGTAATATGAAATAATTTGACCCTGGAGACCAGATTGTGGAGTCTCTAAGGTTAGATATGGCATAAAAGGCAACAGGAATCATTGTGCAATAAACTGAAACTGGGGGAGGATTTTACTGTTGACAGCCCAAGCACAATTGTTGAGGCTTTTCCTATGATTCTACCTATTCTCTGAGGATTTGACTTTTGTTTTTAAAGCTTATGAATGTTCTAGGGCTGGTGTCTAGCTCAGTTGGTAGAGCACTGCTCTGCATTCTCTGAGGACCTGGGTTTGATCTCCAGCACCACAAAAACAAACAAACAACAACAACAACAAAAAACAAAAAAACAAGAGAAGGACGTGGCAATCCACTCCTGAAGCAATCCCTAAACAACCAGCCATTGAAAACTCTATAACGGTCTCTATGAGTCTGACACAACTGGACGGCACCTAACAACAACAATGAATGTTCTAGGTTGTTGAAAAGTATTAATCCACATGAGGGTGTGTAGATGAGGCCCACCAAATTCCTACCTGTGAGCTATTGGTCCATGAAGACATGCAGGCTACTGCCCGTGGAAGGTCCCCACCAGGCAACTGCAAAGACAGCTAACAAGCTTTCCCTTCCTAGGGTTGGGCAGTAGGCTGGCCTTGGCTCCCTCCTTCCTACCTCCACTGCTAGCTGGATGATGCTGGCAGTGTTTAGATGCAATTCCACTCTTTTTCCTGGAGTCCTACATTATCCTTGGCAGTCATTCCAGGCTCCACAGGTGTTCTACATATTCTTATCCCATCAAATTCTCCTTCCTCCTTGGGTCTAGCTAATTCTCACTTAGTCTTTGCCAGAGAAGGATAGCTATGGTTTCCCTTGTCTTTTTTTTTTTCCTTTAGTATCAGGAGGTTGAACCCAGGGCCTTGTACATCTCGGCAAGTGTTCTACCACTGAATTTCATCTCCAGCCCTATTTTTACTTTTTATTTTGAGACAGAGCCTCTCTAAATTGCACAGGCTGCCTCTGGCCTCAAACTTGTGGTCCTCCTGCCTCAGCCTCCTGAACTGCTGGGTTTATAGGCGTGGCCACTGTACCCAGCTCCTTGTCTTTTTTGATTCTATTTTAATGCCACAAATGCTGTGCTCTGCTTTTCTGAACCTAGCATTCTGATTTTCAGATCTTTTCTTCCTTCAATCATCTTAGTCCCTACAATTTGAAAACATTGATTTTGTTTTGATGTAGGCTCAAGAGCCTATTTTAAGTTAAGTAAACAGCAATGAGAACAGAAATTGAACACTGACAATTTCTTTTAATTATTATTCCTGCTTTACAGCCTAACATCATTAAGGCAAAGTAGATGACTCTGATTGACTGGGGAATCACACATAGGAAATAAGATAAAAAGAGTATTTCAATTCTTTATTTCACTACATCATAGTGATAGTCAACTTCATGGACCGCTTGTTGTTGTTGTTAGGTACCATGGAGTTGGTGTCCGACTCATAACGACCCTACACACAACAGGCAAAGCAGTATCATTAGTGCTTCTCTTCTATTCATAGGGTTTTCAATGGCTGATTATTTTTTGGGAGTGGGTTGTCAGGTTTTATTCCCAAGCCTATGGCACCTAGTGTTCCCAGGAGGTCTCCCATCCAAGTACTAACTAGGCCTGACCCTGCTTAACTTCGGAGATCTGACGGGATGGGATGCCCCAGTGATGTGGCTGCAGGCTTGGACCACTTAATCTGTGCCAAAATATGAGGCAACGCTCCTGGATTCTCTCATTTAATCATCAGTATAGTTTTAAGGACTATGCACTGTTACTATGTGCATTTGACAGGTAAAGACAGAAATCTGATTGGCTAAATGTCATGCCAAGCTCATAAAGCTGGTAGGTCAGCAGAGAAGCCCAACTAGCAGAGAAGCCCAACCCAGGAAGCCCACCCACAACCTGCTGTCTTGCGGACAGTGCTCATCAATGTTCTTTATCAAGGGATTAGCATAATTACAGAAGTGTTGTTGGAAGATTAGTCTGACATCTGCATGAGAGCCTACAGATCAGATTATGAGTCTGGAGGTTATTTTAGTCTTTCAAGTGCTCAGGCATAAGCTAAAGGGGAGATTCTAGGTGTTCAGCCTAGCAGACCAGAGTAGCATGAGCAACATGAAGAGGCAATGGAATGGCAATTTAGCAAATTTAGAAATTAATAAAACAATATACAGTACTCTAGAAGTGTTTTCTAAACTTTCTTGACCATAAAATCACCTTGGATACTTGTTAAAAATATAGAACCCCAAGTTCAACCCAACCAGACTATCAGAAACAGATTTTCTAAGGGACTCTCCATTTTTAAAAAACATTTTAAATGATTTTTATTGGTAATTTTTTAGTGTACAAACCAATGGGTTTCATTATGACATTTCCATACATACATTATGCATTCACCCCCATCACCCTGTCATATACCCCCTCATTCCTCACTGATCTTCTTCCTCCCAATGAATGGTCCCCTTCTGCTTGCATGTTTTGTATGCACACACACACACATATACATAGAGGGAGAGAGAGAGATTCTGCCTATGAGAGAAAATGTGACAGTCTTTACATATTTATTTATTTACTTATTTATTATTCTTTCTGAAATTTACCATTTAATTCTTATAATCAATAATACTGATCCTTAACATAGTCTCTGTGCCTTGAACTACATTCATTTTAATTAGTACTTTAATTATAATTTTTATGGGGTACAGAGTGAATTCAGTTCAAATATATAGTGTGTGATTTTTAAATTAGGGTTGTTGACACTTTCTTCTCTTTAAACATACAAAACCTTTTTGATTAACATGTAATGACAATTGTAGATATCTAAGGTATAGTATGATTATTTTAGTTGCATACAATATAGTGAGATTCATTGTGAGGATTTCCATAGAGTTGTATCCTGTATTTTGCACTTCTTCTCTCCCTCTTTACCCCTCTGTGTTGCTCCCCATTCTCTTCCCACCTTTATCATTGCCCTCCTCCTTCCACTAATCCTTTCCTCCCCATGTTGGGTCCACTTGTATTTTCCAATCTTAGATTTGTACAATTGTATTTGGGACCAATCCCTTGAGAAGGACATCATGTTTGGGAGAGTGGTGGATCAACAAAAAAAAATGAAGCCTGTCAACTGGATAGATTGACACAGTGGCTGGGCTTAAGCACAAATGGGCTTAAGCACAAAAAGGATTATGTGCATGACACAGTGTTGGGTAGTGTTTCATTCTGTTGCACATAGGGTTGCCATGAGTCAGACCTGACTTGGGAGCGCCTAACAACAACAACAACAGCAACAACAACAACTATATGTACATTATTTTTCTGTAAGGTAGATTCAGCTCCTGCATATGAGTGAGAACGTATGGTATTTCTCTTTTTGAGTCAAGATTATTTCACTTAAAATGAAGATCTCCAGATCCATCCATTTTCCTGCAAATGCCATAATTTCATTCTTCTTTACTCTGAATAATATTTCATTGTGTAAATATACCACATTTTAATATCCAATCATCTGTGGGTGGACATCTGGGCTGAGTCTATATCCTTGCAACTATGAAGAGAGCTGTAATAAACATGGAAGTGAAGGTGTCCTTGTGGCATGATGACTTGTCTTTGGGTATATTCCTAGAAGTGGTATAGCTGGATCATATAGTAGTTCCATTTTTAGTTTTCTGGGGAATTTCCATACTGATTTCCATAATGGCCAAACTAATTTACAGTCTTACCAGCAGTGTAAAAGAGTTTCTTTTCCCTACGTCCATACCAGCATTTGTTGTTACATTTTTTTGTTGATGCTAGCCATTCTGACTGGAGTGAGATGGAATCTCAGTGTAGTTTTGATTGGCATTTCTGTGATGGTTAAAAATATTGAACATTTTTCATATGTTTATTGGCCATTTGTATTTCTTATTTTTAAAACTGTTTAGTTCCATCACCCATTATTTATTAAATTGCTTGTTTTTTGGTGTTTAATTTCTTGAATTTTTTGTATATCTTAGATATCAATCCTCCATCAGATGTACAGGACATAAAGATTTTCTCCCATTCTGGGAGCTCTCTTTTTATTGTATTGTTTTCTTTGCTGTGCAAAAGCTTTTTAATTCTATGTAACTTCATTTGTCCCCCATAAGTCTGTCAGTTTGCTACACTGTGGGGGCTTGCATGTTGTGATGACATTGAAAGCTATGTCACCAATATCTCAGATACCAACAGGGTCACCCATGGTAGACAGGTTTCAGCTGAGCTTCCAGACTAAGACAGACTAGGGAGTAGGACCTGGTGAACCACTCCCAAAACAACTGGCCATTGAAAACCCTAAGGATAGCAAAGAAACACTGTCAGATATAGTGCCAGAAAATGAGTCCCTCAGATTGGAAGTCACTCAAAAGACTACTGGGGAAGAGTTGCCTCCTCCAAGTCGAGTCTACCTTGGTGATGGAAATGGAGTAAAGCCCCAGGGACCTCCATTTGCTGATGTGGTATGACTCAAAATGAGGAGAAACAACTGTAAATATCCATTAATAATTGGAACATGGAATGTATATAGTTTGAATCTAGGAAAATTAGAAATTGTTAAAAGCAAAATGGAGCACATAAACATTGACATTCTAGGCATCAGTGAGCTAAAATGGACCAACATGGGCCATTCTGAGTCAGATAATTATGTGGTCTACTATGCTGGGAATGACGAACTAAAGAGAAATGGGGTTGCATTCATCATCAAAAAAGACATCTCAAGATCTGTCCTGAAATACAGGGTTGTCAGTGATAGAATAATATCCATACGTCTACAAGCAAGGCCAGTTAATATGACTATTATTCAAATTTATACACCCACAGCTAAGGCCAAAAATGAAGAAAGGGAAGATTTCTACCGGCTTCTGCAATCTGAAAGAGATCAAACATGCAATCAGAATGTACTGATAATTACTGGTGACTGGAATACAAAGGTTGGAAACAAAGAAGCAGACTCAATAGTTGGAAAACACGGCCTTGGTGACAGAAATGATGCTAGAGATTGCATGATAGAATTTTGTCAGACCAATGACCTTTTCATTAAAAATACATTTTTTCACCAACATAAACTGTGACTATACACATGGAGTTGACCAGAAGTAACATACAGAAACCAAATTGACTAAATTTGTGAAAAGAAATGATGGAAAAGCTCCATATCAAATGTCAGAAAAAGACCAGGTGCAGATTGTAGGTCAGATCATCAACTTCTCATATGCAAGTTCAAACTGAAACAAGTGTATGAGAGCCAAGGTATGACCTTGGGTATATCCCACCTGAGTTCAGAGACCACCTCAAGAAAAGGTTTAATGCATTAGACACAAATAATAGGAAACCAGATGAGTTGTGACATGATATCAAAGATATCATTCATGAAGAAAGAAAAAGGTTATTAAAAAGACAGGAAAAAAAGAAAAGACCAAATTACATGTCAAAAGAGACTCTGGAACTTGCCCTTGAACATCGAGCAGCTAAAGTAAAAGGAAGACCAATGAAGTTAAGGAACTAAGCAGAAGATTTCAAAAGGTAGCTCAAGAAGACAAACACAAATATTATAACGACATGTGCAAAGAACTGGAGACAGCAAACCAAAAGTGAAGAACATGCTCTGTGTTTCTCAAGCTTAAGGAATTGAAGAAAAACTTCAAGCTTCAAGTGGAAATAGTGAAAGATTCTACAGGGAAAATATTAAATGATGCAGAAAACATCAGAAGAAGATGAAAGGAATACACAGTCAGTATACAAAAAGAATTGGTGGATGGCCAACTATTTCAAGAGGTTGCATATGAAGCAGAGCAAATGGTATTGAAGGACAAAGTAGAAGCTGCCTTGAAGGAATTGGTGCAACACAAGGGTCCAGGAATTGATGAAATACCAGTAGAGATGTTTCAACAAACAGATGCAGCACTGGAGGCATCCACAAGTTTATGCAAAGAGATTTGGAAAACAGCTACCTGGCCAACTAACTGGAAGAGATCCATATTTGTGCCTTTTCCCAACAAAGGGGATCCAACTGAATGTGGAAACTATTGAACAATACCATTAACATCACATGCCAGCAAAATTTTACTAAAGATCATTCAAAAGTTACTGCAGCAGTATATAGACAGAGAATTGCCAAAAATCAAGCTGGATTCAGAAGATGGCAGGGAAACAGGGACCTCGTTGCTGATGACAAGTGGATATTAGCTGAAAACAGAGACTATCAGAAAGATGTCTATCTATGTTTTATTGGCTTTGCAAAGGCATTTGACTGTGTGGCTCATAACAAATTATGGATAATGCTTCAAAGAATGGGAATACCAGAGCATCTAATTGGGCTCCTGAGGAATCTATACATGAACTAGGAGGCAGTTGTTTGAATAGAAAGAAAACACTGCCTGGTTTAAAGTTGAGAAAGGTTTGAGTCAGGGGCTGTATACTTTCAACATCTCTTCAGTTTATATACTGAGCAAATAATCCAAGAAGCTAGACTTTATGAAGAAGAATGTGGCATCAGGATTGGAGGAAGACTCATTAACAACCTGCATTATGCAGATGACACAACTCTGCTTGCCGAAAGTGAAGAGGATTTAAAACCTTTACTGATGAAGATTAAAGAACAGAGCCTTCAGTATGGATTGTGACTCAATATGAAAAAAAAAATCATTACAACTGGGTCAGTATGCAACTTCACAATAAATGGAGAAAAGATTGAGGTTGTCCATGATTTTTGTTTACTTGGTTCTATAATCAACACCCATGAAAGCACCAGGCAAGAAATAAAAAGATTCATTGCTTTGGGAAAAGCTGTGGCAAAAGATCTCTTTAGAGTATTGAAAAGCAAAGATGTCACATTGAAGATGAAGGTGCATCTGACTCATGCCATGGTATTTTCAGTTGCATCATATGGTTGGGAAAGATGGACATTGAACAAGGGAGACAGGAGAAGAATTGATGCTTTTGAATTATGATGATGGAGATGATTGTTGAATATACCACGGACTGCTAAAAGAACCAATAGATCTGTTCTAGAAGAAGTGCAACCAGAGTGCTCGTTGGAAGCAAGGATGGCTAGACTGTGTCTTATGTATTTTAGACATGTATCTAGGAAGGATCAATCCCTGGAGAAGGACATCATGTTTGGTAGAGTGGCAGGTCAACAAAAAAGAAGGGAAACCCTCCACTAGATGGATTGATTCAGTGTCTGTAACAATGGACCTAAACATAAATAAGATCATGTAAGTACAGAATTGGGGAATGGTTTGTTCAGTTGTACATAGGGTCACTATGAGTTGGACTTGACTCGATGGCACCTAGCAATGCAACAACAACTTCATTTGTCAATTCCTGGTGTAATTTCCTGGGCTACTAGGGAACTCTCCATTTTTAATCTGGGTCAATTCAACTAGTAAATTATCCAGGTGATTTGAGATTTTTATTGTCTTTGCAATGTTCACAGGCAACTATATTGATTTTGTACTACCAGACATAGGTTGCAAATTCACATGCTATAATTAACCTTTCAATATTGATTAACATCAGAAAAAACATGTGACTTCTGACTCTAAAATTAGTTTTTTTCTGAGTATTGTAGATTGAACCCAGAGTCTTGCACATGGGAGGGAAGTACTCTACCACTGCATAGCACCTCCATTTTTTTCTATTTTTTATTTTGAGACAGGGTCTTTCTTAATTGCTCAGGCTTCCCCTAGCCTTGAAATTGTCATGCTCCTGCCTCAGCTCCTTGAGTTGCTGGGATTCCATGCATGTGCCACCATGTCCAGCCCTAGCTCATTTTTAGATTTTTGTTTTGAGACAAGGTTTTGTGAAGTTGTACAGTCTGTCACTGGCCTCAAACTTGTGATGCTTCTATTACAGCTTCTTGAGTCTGAGATTACTGATATGTGCCATAGAGTCCACTTCTGACCCTGACATTTTTAAAAGATCTTGTTTTATCAGCAGTGTCAACCAATTTTAATGTAGGATGGGTAATCTCTGAGATAGTTTCTGTAGCTCCTTCTGTGGAGAACCAACCAAAGTTTCCCATGCTTAAGCTCTGTAACTTCAGTTCTAGAATTTAATTGTTAAACTATGTTCAGGATTTTAGCAATAAATAACTTGGGCCTGAAAATTCTCTTCAGAAATGAATGTAATGAATGTAAATGAGTGTAATAAACCAGTTTGACCATAAATAATAGCAGAATATGCAATATTTTTGCATACTAATTATTTCATCAAATTTATAGTAATAGTTACTATGCACTTGGAAGTACAGACTTCAAGTTCAGAATTTTTCAAGTGAAAAATTCGGTGTAGTCAAGGCTGCCCACTGAAGATGAAAAGTCCTGTTTCCTACACATTTATAAACACAGAATTGTTATTCTTTGTTTACTTCCCAGATATTTTCAATAATATTAAATATCTCAAGCCTGGGGTGGAGACATATACCTATAATCTCAGCACTCAGGAGACAGAGGCAGGAGGATCATAACTTGGAAGCCAGCCTGGGCTGCATTGTGGCAGCCTGAAAAAAAATCCCAGAAATTTTCTATTTACCTCTCAGGGAGAAATCTTAGAGATATTCTACTTACCTCTCAGGAAGGTAAGTGGAAAATTCTTTCCCTAAAACAACACATATTGCTCCTCAAAAGGCCAATATTATGTCTAAAACAGGAGGTCTATGTTAAGCTACAAATGTCCAGTTTCATGAGCTTTGTGGCTGAGAAATTCCCTGACCTCAGTAGCATGGTCCAAATTACCTACTATTCTTTCAACTCTGCCACATAGGATTTGCCTTATTTTCCAGATCTTTTATACAACAAAATGAAGAAGGTTGAGAAGAAAAGAAACCTAGAATTTCCTTAGCATATTTAGTGTTATAGTTCTTGAATCAGGGCTGGGTTTCCTTCTTATTATGTTAAGCTACATTATGATCTCTTTTTCCTAGAGGACAAATTGTTGTTGTTGAGTGTCCTCGAGTTGGACACTCAATAATGACCCTGTGTACAACTGAACGGAACACTCCCTGACAGTGTGCCATGCTTGGTACTATGTCAGTGCTTCGTTGCCATTCATAGGGATTTCAATGACTGATTGTTTGATTGTTTGGGGGATTGTTTAAGGAGTGGGCTGCCACATCCTTCTCCCATTTTTGCAGTGCTGGGGATCAAACCCAGGGCCTCAGAGCACACAGAGCAGCACTCTGCCATCTGAGCTAGTTGGGCCAAAATGGACACTGGTGATGTCAGAGACACTTCTGAAAGCAGACATTAGTTTGCAAAAGTTTCCTATCCAGTTTGTGGGAAACAGACAGTAGAGTTTTATACTACAGATCCTATACCAATCATTGGGTAGCATCCTGGGCAGCACTGTATGATCTGGTTTTGGCCAACATAACTCAATTAGATTATCTTTTCATTGATTTATTGATTTATTGATTTAATAAATCATTTATTTAAGTCATCATAGACTCATGGATAAAATACTTTGGTTATAATACAATGCTACATTCCTTATTACTATAATTTTTCCAGGTTTAGTCATTGGAAGTTCTTCTATATTGGTACCTGTGTCTTTTTGACATGTTCTATCCTTTTGATTTTCAAAGACTTTTTACTTCCAGGTGCCAGAAGATGCTCTAGGTTCATTTTTCTACCCCTTGGCCTAACTCTAGTACTGCTTCCCTTTACTAGAGAAACTAAGAACTGAACACTGGGTACCTTTTTAAACTTTGAAGTTCTAGTCATGCACTGAGAAGCTAGGGCTGATCATATTTGTTAATTATTTAATGTTAGTAATAATAAAAGAGAATAATATAGAAATAAATGAACAAAGGACATAATATCATAAAAATTATTTCACATAAAAATAATCTCACAGATAGGTGTCTCTTGGGCTTTTGAAACATTTACCATCTTAACAAAAAGAAATGGAGAATTCCAAATCTGGCCCTGGCTAAGTGAGGAGACCATCTCACAACTGGTAGCTGAGTATTGTCTTAAAATGAGAAGTCATCATCAAATAGGTGTAAGGTGACACTTTGGGAATGTGTGGAAGTGTGGGTCACAAAATGAAGTGTTCAAGATGGAGTCTTGGCAATGTCACAAATTAAAGAATTCTCCCTAGAATGAGAATCTATAGAGAAAAACATGGAGATAACCAGGTTAAGATGATGTGATGGGACCAAACATAGAAGATAGTTTCAAAAGTTAGGAGCTACCCTTGTTTAGAATATTTTTGACAGGTAATGGAAGTGGAGGGTGCTGGCCACTGGACCATGCAGGTTGGATTCTGACTCCAAGGCTTATTCTTTCAGGACTTCTCACAGTAACCTAAAATTCTACCCCTTTGCTGACTTCCAGGCGGTGTGTTTCCACTTTAAAATATGCCCAAGCATAGGAAACTCTCATTCCTTTAATATTTTGGAATGTACCTGCACTTAGGTAGAGGAATGCCGAAAATTCTAGGGATCCATAATTTGCTTTTGAAGATATTGCTCTCTGATCTTTAGTTTATAGTTCATAAGTTCATGATTAGCCAGCCTCTCTTCTTAGGACTGATGCCACTTTAGTCCTTCCCAAAACAACTCCCATAGCTCTGTGATTCAGGAGCCTGTTAAATATTCAAGAACTGCCTGTTGAATGATTGCACAAATGTATGAATTAAAGAATTGTCCCTTATTTTCCAGTATTTTAGAAAGATACAATTTGCTTGGATATGGCTTGAGTGTCTCCCAATGGTCCATATACTAAAGAGCTGGTCTCCAGGTGGTGGTATTGGCAGGTACTAAAATCTTTGAGAGGTGAGGCCTAGGAGGAAGTCTTTGGCTCATCGTGGGCATGACCTTGAAAAGGCTAAGGATTGATTCCTTAGCCATTCTCATGAAACAATGATTATCAATCGAGGAAGCTTGGGCCCTTCCTCCCTCTGCTTTCTGGTGGGACATGTGATGTTGCCTCCCACATGTGCTCTGTCACTTGTCATGGAGTCCTTGCTAGAGTCTATACTATGCACAAGTCAAATGTCCACTGCAGTAGAATAGGAAGATATATTGAGTTATATTTGTACAATGAAATACCTCTCTCTCTCTCCATATATATATCTCTCTATATATAGATATATAGATATATAGATATATAGATATAGATATGTCCTAAGCAGCAAAAGCAATGCAGGAGGCATGACAATGCCTCATATTAAACTATATTACAAGGCCATAGTAACAAGAACTGTTTGCTATCGGCACAAAAACAAGCATGAAGATCAATGAAACAGAATAGAAGACCCAGAAATAAACCCACACAACTACAGCCACCTGATCTTTCACAAAAGTGCCAAAAACATATATTGGAGAAAAGATAGTCTCTTTATCAAATGGTACTGGAAAAACTGGATATCTACATGTAGAAGAATAAAAGTAAATCCGTATCACTTGCCCTGTACAAAAATCAATTCAAAATGGATCAAAGATCTCAATGTAAAACGAGAAACTTTGAAACAACTAGAAGAAAATGTAGGGAGCACACTTTAACACATAGGCATAGGCAAGTTGCTTTCTTAACAAGATTCCAAAAACCCAGGAAATAATACCAAGAATTGGCAAATGGGATGACATGAAATTAGGAAGTTTTGTAGGGCAAAGGAAACAATAGAGTAAAAAGAGAACCCACAGAATGGGAGAAAATCTTTGCTAAGTATACATCTGACAAGGAATTAATATATAGGATATATAAAGAACTCAAAAAATTAAATACTAAAAGCCAAAAATACAATCAGTATGTGGGCAATGGAAGTGAACAGACAATTCTCAAAAGAAGAAATACAAATGGCCAATAAATATATGCAAAAATGTTCAACATCCTTAGCCATCAGAGAAATGCAAATCAAAACTACACTGATATTCCATCTCACCCTAGCCAGAATGGCTACCATCAACAAAACAAACAATAACACATGCTGGTGAGAATATGGAGAAAAGGGAATATTTTACACTGGTGGTTGGACTATATACGAATACAGCCATTATGAAAATCAACAGGGAGGTGCCTCAGAAGACTAAGAATAGAACTACCATATGATCCAGCTATATCACTTATACCCAAAGAAATCTATATCATCATACCACAGAGACACCTGAACCTCCATGTTTATTTTAGCATCATTTATAACTGCAAGGATATGGAATCAGCCAAGATGTCCATCAACAGATGGCTAGATTTAAAAAATGTGATGCACACACATAATGGAATATTATTCAGCCATAAAGAAGAATGAAATTACAGCATTTGCAGGAAAATGGATGGATTTGAGACCATCATTATAAGTAAAATAACCCCGATTCAAAAAGAGAAATACCTCATTTTCACTCATATATAGAAGCTAGATCTACATTAAAGGAAAAAAAATCTGTATACATATATGTAAACATATATAATTGTACATATCTAAGATTGGAACATTCAAGAGGACTCACTGGAAAGGGGAGGGGAATAGTAGAGGGGGAGAGAGAGAAGGGACATGAGGGAGGGGGAAAGGGCAACATAATGTGATAAAGAGGGGGAGAACAAGTACAAAGTATAGGATGCAATTGTATGAAAATCCCATAGTGAAACACATTCTACTGTATGCAAATTAAATAAATAAAAAAGAAAATACCCCAAAGGAAAAAATATGTCTGCAATGAACATATATAGACATTTTTCCTTGTCATTACTTTCTAAACAACACAGTTTAACATTTATTTACATCCAATTTACATTGTATTAGGCATTATAAGTAATTTGGAAATGACTTAGTGTTTATGGGAGGATTAGGCAAGGGTTATATCCGAATACAGTGCCATTTTATGGAAGGAATTTCCACACCTTCAGATTTTGTATCCACAGGGGTCCTGGGACCAATCCTCCCTGGATACTGAAAAGTGACTATATTTTAAGAGGCACTAATAAAATATGGCCTGCAGCCATAGCCCTGTGGCATCCAATCCCATCAGATCTCAGAAGCTAAGCAGGATGGGGCCTGGTTAGTACTGGGGTGGGAGACTGCCTGGGAACACCAGGTGCTGTAGACTTGGGAGACTGACCCGGAAACCCACTCCCAAAAATCAATCCACCATTGAAAGCTGTATGAACAGCAGAGAAGCACTGAGATTACTGTTTCACTTGTTGTATGCAGGGTTGCTATGAGTCAGATACCCACTTGATGGCACCTAACACCAACAATAAAATATAGCAAAATCATGAAAAAAAAGAAAAAAAATGTATTTCAGAATCCTATGTATCTGTTTCTATTTGTGTATCTGGGCTGGGGTTTAGTTCAGCTGGTAGAGTGCTGCTCTGTGCTCTCTGAGGCCCTGGGCTCTATCCCCAGCACCACATAAAATAGATGAAGGACCTGGCAGCCCACTTCCAAAACAATCTCAAAACAAGCAGCCATTGAAAACCCCATAAATAGCAGAGAAGCACTGACATAGTGCTGGGCATGGCACAGTGTTGGGGAGTGTTTCATTCTGCTATACATAGGGTCACTATGAGTCAAACCTGACTGGACAGCACCTAACAACAACAACAACAACAACAACAACAACAACAACAACAACAACATCTGTCTATCTATCTACTTATCCTCTATTACATTTTGAAATATTTTATAAAAATCACAATGTGTATCAAATAAAAGAATGGATATAAAAATCTCACCTATAATTGATGTTTTAAGAAATGACAAATATTGTAACATATAGCTTAAAGCTTTTGTCCCTCTCCCCTTCATCTCTCTCCACTGTTGTCCACCATTCAGAATCTTTTAAAAACTTTCTCCTTTTCTTATTAAGGAAATGAAAACAAGAAGTAATCTATAATCCTATCATGTCTTCTTTTGATCATGTTAATAAGAAATCAATGCAAACAATTCTCCCTCTGTCCCAGCCAACTACATTTTAAACTATCAGGTTCAGAACTGTCCTGTATAATGTTCAAGGCTAATCTCATCGATTCTAGACATAGGTCACAAACATAAATCTCCTCAAGCTACAGGCAGAGATGGAGAGAGAGATGTCCTGCAGAATGGGACTCTTTCTAGATTGAGTTCATATCTAATTCATAGAAGTAGTTGTTTACTGCCTTCGCAGAATGGTAACACATCAATGGCCAGTATTATCAAGTAGTTTGAGTTTTGAATTTAAAGACAGAAAATTTTTGTGTCATTTTTCCTAATTTCTAAATTTTGCAAGGATTTAATTATTTTAAAAAAGTAGCTTGTACATTAAATTTAGTGTGCGTCTTGTCCAGAGTCAGCTGGGGGGCTGCCACTTTACAAGCATGGTAAAATGGCACAGCTATCATGATATTTCAGTTCAGTGCATTATCTCTTACCCCCTTTGGATTCATTTATTTATTCAACCTCATTTCTTACTCCAGTCTGGTTTTCCTGATTGTAAAAAGCCCTCTATGACCTGGCACCGCTCTGTTATATCAGCTTCAATCCTGCTACTCCTGACAAAGTGGCCTCTTTGCAGCCCACTACACAGCTTCCACTGTGTTTTCTCTCATGAAGATGTAGCATGTGACACAAAGAGACTGGGATTGGATTTGGACAAATCTGTGTTGTCGTCTTAGCTCAGTTATACATTGTGTGTTTGTAATATGTACTTTACGTGTCTGGATCTTGGAATCTAATCTGTGCATTAGGCTTAGCATTTTGGCAGTGCTTGCCATATAATATGTATGTGATAAAATATGCTTCTGGATTCATAAGCCCAGTGAGTCATCTTTGAGAGTCTTGTTCAAACCCTACCTTAAAGGGTACTCTGTCAAACTACTCTCTCCTCTCTCCTCTGAATTCCTATAGAACTGAGTTTTTCCATCGTATATTTGCCGTCTTCAACAATTTTGTAGCATGTATGCCACTTTTTGGGGGCTGGGGTTTAGATCAGTTGGTAGAGTGGTGCTCTGCACACTCTGAGGCCCTGGGTTTGCTCCCCAGCATGGCAAAAATGGGAGAAAGACCTGGCAGTCCATTTCTGATCAGCCATCGAAAACCCTATGATTAGCAGAGAAGCACTGACACAGTACTGGACATGGCACAGTGTTGGAGAATGTTTAGCTCTGTTGTATACAGAGTCACTATGGGATGTACCCAACTCGATAACACCTAACAACAATATGCCAACTTTACTCTTCAGCTATACCACCCTGCTGTCTGATCTCATCAGATCTTGGAAGCTAAGCAGGGTCAGGCCTGGTTAGTACTTGGATGGGAGACCACTTGGGAACACCAGGTGCTAATAGGCTTGGGAGAACGACCTGCTAACCCACTCCCGAAACTACAGCAATGCCACCTTTTCAGATACTTTTCATTATTCTAATCATCATACAAATTTCTTTTTTTATTGGAAAATTTTAATGTACACCTTAATGTGATTCATTCTGACATGCTTTTCATTGTGACATTTCCATATATGCATTTTGTTGTACATTACACAGACAAGTTCCCCCTTACCCTCTTGTGTGCTTCCTCCCCCATCCACCCCCCACCCAAGACTTCTCTTCCATTTGCTTGTCTTTTTATGGTAATATATTTCTATATATCCTTGGGTTCCAGTTCTGTTTAAGCTAGAAACTTTTTCTGTAGTAAACTTTCTTTTTACATTGTCAGAATTATTACATGAATTTTCTAGACCATCTATAATAATACCATTCTTAGCTTTTTAAAAAAATTATGTTCTGATCTCTGCATAGGATTTTTTCCTTCTTATAATTTTGATTCAGCTTCCACATATGAGTGAAAAATCACATCAATTTCTTAAAGACAAAGAACAATAAACAATTTTGAGCTTCTTGAAATATCTCATAGTCTTTTATGCAGTTTCAGAGTCTAAGAAGATATGATCTTGACTCATTAAGATTTAGAGCCTCTGCTGGGTGGAAAGAAATCTTAGAGATTATTATTATCATTTATCATTTTATACATGAGGAAATTAAATCTTCATTTAAGTAACTTGTTAAGGTCCTGTGGATGGTTAGATATAGAATTGGGGTTAAATATTAAAATATTAAAATTTGTCCTTTCTTAGAATAACCTTGGTGCAATGGTTCTTCTCACTGGCTTTGAAGTAAAATAGTCCATTTTGGCTCCTCCACTTACCAGCTGTGCACCCCTGGATATCTTATGCAATAGCTATGAACCTCAGTTTCTTAATATCTCAAATTGTTGTTTTTGTTAGGTGCTGTGGAGTGGGTGTCTGGCTCATAGCGACCCTATGTACAACAGGTGAAACACTATTGTCGTGCTTCTCTGCTATTCATAGGGTTTTCAATGGTTGATTATTTTTTGGGAGTGGGTTGCCAGGTCCTTCTCCCAAGCTTATAGCACCTGGTGTTCCCAGCCAGTCTCTCATCCAAGTACTAACCAGGCCTGACCCTGCTTAGCTTCCAAGATCTGATGGGATTGGATGCCACAGGGCTATGGCTAAAGGAACTGTATCAAAGGAGAGTATTAAAACTTAGGATTGTTTTGGAGTAAATGAGATAAGATGTATAAAGCATTTACTGCAGTGATGATATCTACCTAGTGCTCAGTATATTCTATGATAACAAAAAAGAATGATACCAGTGCTGCTGATGTATTTATTTATCCACTAACTCTGTTATTTAGGGCATTAGCAGCTCAGGCTGCTATAGATAATGATTGTTATTATCTCTTGTTTTAAAGGCTCTGCATACTTTAAAACTTCATAAATTATTTTTCAACTTTTGGCTGTTCAGGAGAAAAAATTCAATTTATGTAATCTTCCCCAAGCCATAGGATTTCCAAACCTGCAATTATTTTTACAGCTTTCTTATAAGATGTCTTTACACTTTTGAGTCTTTTAGTTTCAAGGTTATAGTTTTGCTCATTCTTTTATATGCAACTGATTGTATTTTAATATAAAGCAGGATTATTGCACTGTTCTAATTCATTATTAACAGGTATAGTTTTCAATATCTTTGAGTTGAGCTTTAGGCTTGTAATTTTCTTGTGAATTGTGACTTTTTGGTGGTTGTATATACCATCTGGGGGCTGGGATTTAGCTCAGTGGGTAGAGCGCTGCACTGCACTCTCTGAGGTCCTGAGTTCAATTCCCAGCACTGCAAAAATGGGAGAAGGACCTGGCAATCCACTCCCAAGGCAATCCGGAAACAGACAGCCATTGAAAACCCTATGAGGGTCGCTATGAGTTGGATACCGACTCGATAGCACCTAACAACAACAACAACAATATACCATCTAGATGAAGGGGTATTAAGTAGCCATTAGTCTGTATTCCCATTTAAAAATGTTAAAATAATATACACTGGAATAAACCTTAACACTCTGTAATATTAAAGATGCTTTCCACCAAACATGTAAGAATTTTTGGGACACTAGAATCTGGTCTGAGCAATGAAGCACATGAGGTCATTCAGAATAGCGATCCACTGAGTTCAGAAGTAGCTTTTATAATCACATAAATATTGTGAAGCAAACAAGTCAGCAGTTGCCTCACTGCGTGTACTTCCTGCATAAAACACTGAGAAATCTAGACAACTGGGAGAATAGGTTAGATTTCTTCACTTCTTAATTTCTGCTTTGGTTCCCTGACATTTTTCTGCTCTTCTCATTAATAATCCATATCATCTATCACTAGCTATCAAATACAACTCAGTGAATGTTTGTTGAACAAATGAATCAATAAGTGAATGCATGATATCCTCCTAGCAACTTTTCCTTCTTTCTCAACTCTATTACGAATTTATTTCTGAAAGATATTTATACATATTATTAATGCCTGTAATCTGTATTTTCTGTCAATGAACACATGCTCTGATTCTTTAATCTATTGAGATACTTGAAACAATGTAGGTTTTTCTGGTTTAAGATTTTTGTGAAAAATGTATATTAGCTGGACAACCCCAAACCTAGCATATTTTGAATAGAAGAGTGCTCAGAGTGAAGAAATGATCCAGATCTCCAAAACACAATTAGAAGCGCTGCTCTTATTTTGTGATTTGCTGGGAGAGGAAGGCAGAGGAATAAAAGCCTGGCAAACAGAAAATAGAAAGAGAGCAACCCATTTTCAGCAAAATCTAGGGAAGATTAGAAAACGAAGTGACCAAGTGGATGAACTTAAAGTGTAATTTATAAGCACTTTGGAATCAGAATGTCTGAGTTTCAACTCTTTTATCATTTGCTCCTATCAATATCACCAATGCACTATGTGAAAACTTCTGTTTTAATTTCTTAATATAGTGGGACTAACATTATGTACATTATGTACTTGTGAAGTTTAAAAAGGCTTTTAATAAAGTACATAATATAGTACCTGGCATATACTAATGATAATATTTTTACTACTTACAGAAGCTACATATCAGAAGATTCCCAGCCTTTGTGAGATTTTTTTTTCTTTTCTGATGAATTCACATCTGTCAGGCAAGAACGTTGGAGGTACTTTGCTTATAATGCTGACAAATGAATTTTTTTTTGATTGTAGTTTTCAAGATCACAAAAGTATCAAGTTTTAGCTAAAACATTCTTTTCTCTCCTTCCTCCTCCTTCTTCCTTCCCTTTTTCCTCTTTACCCCTTCCTCCCTTCTGGTCTTCTTTACCACCAACATCGATGTTCCAGACCATCCCAGGCACTGAGAATACTATGCCAATATGTGTTTATCTGTCTGTTTCATCATCTATTTATCTGTCTGTCTTTCTATGTATCTACTTGTCTTAGCAGCTCAGGCTGCTATAACAAAGTACCATAGGTAGAGTGGCTAAAACTACAAAGTTTAATTCTATAATTTTGCCATTCCTGGCTTGCACATGGGTACCTTCTTGTGCTATAGCCTCACATGACAGGAAAAGGAAGTTCTGGTGTCTCTTCCTCTTTTCACAAGGGTATTAATTGCATCATGGGGGATCCACCCACATGACCTCATCTAAACCTAGGTGACCTCTCAAAAGCTCCACCTCCAAAAACCATATACATTTGGGAGGGGGACACATTCAGCCCATAGTATTATCTATTTAAGTAAATTTATTAAAAGGGAATATCTACTTCTAATTGCCTGTAGCTGTACCACTGTGGTGTCCATCCTGTCAGATCTTGGAAGCTAAGAGGGGTCGGACCTGGTTAGTCCTTGGCTGGGAGACTGCCTAGGAACACCAGGTGCTGTAGGCTTGGGAGAAGGACCTGGAAACCCACTCCCAAAAAACAATCAGCCATTGAAAACCCCATGAATAGCAGAGAAGCACGACAATAGTGTTCCACCTGTTGTACGCAGAATCTCTGTGAGTTGGACACCGACTTGATGGCACTTAAAAATAGCAATTTTAATCAATTCCTTGAAAACTCTGTGAAAAAAATTGTGTTCTTTAGGTGGTTGAGCACAGTGGGGAATTGAGTGGAGAAAGAGAAAAATGGTAGAAAGTGAAGAATTACAAAAGGACAGAGGCATGAAATAACACAGTGGTGTTTAGTGGTATGGTTATTTACCAAAGATTCTTTGAAGATTTTGCCATTGCCATGATAATCATGTTTTCAGTGCATCCCCTCGAGAAGCAGTGTGTGGGACAGATTAGAGACATCAGCAAGACTTTAGGAGATGATTGTGGTTGTTCCTATGAAACACACTTTGTGAAGAGGTAGTTAGATTGAAGAAGAGTGTAAACAGGGAAGAGTTGACAGGATTCAATTACTGATGAACCTACCATAATCAGACATTGCTTCCATGGTTGTGTTTGCCTGTGGGAAGCCAGGAGGTGATGCTGGAGATACAGGCTTTCTTCTCCTTGGCCTGGGGTGATGCATGACCTCTGCCTTGTCCCCTCATGGTGCTTAGCACTTTCTTCCCACATGGTGGTTCCAGTCTATCACCAGTGCAGCTGGTTTCTCATTTCTGGTTTAACTGTCCTTGTCTCTTCCTTTTGTCTTCCCTGTGAAGCTATATTTGCTGAAGCTAGTGTAACACCATTGTCACAGTCACTGTTTTTGTTGACTCCACCTCCACTGTGGCCATGGGCTGTGCAAAGATTTCCCAGACCTGCTTTCTATCACCTTTGAAGGCGCCTGCTCATCTGCAGCTTCCCTTGTGCCTGGATTTGGTCTTGTTTTACTATAAGCTGGGTTATAGAAAAAGTCATAGGTAAGATTGAGATTTCATTCTTAACTCTGCCACTTACTAATTTTATGGTCCTTTGGGTAAGTTATTCAGTTTTAGTTTCTTTATCCTTAACTTTATGGGAAAAAGGTGTGGCAATCCACTCCCCAAACAATTCCAAAACAATCAGCCATTGAAAACCCTATGAGGGTCACTATGAGTTGGACCCACCTTGACAGCACCTAGCAATAGCAACATCTTTAGCATTAGGATAATGCTACCTCCTATAAAATGTTCCAAGGATCCAATGACTTCATGTAACTAAAATACTGAACATAGTGGGTACGGGTGAGTGAAATAATGCAGCTAATTATTACCACCTTAATCTCCATCTCGGGCCCACTTGAGTCCAATTTCTACTTTCATTCTCTTTTACCTTACAAATCTGACTTGCAAACTTGATTTCCCAATGCCTTTGCTTCTTTAAAGTTCTTCCTGTGGATAATAGTTAAAGAGATCATTACATAACTTCAACTAGAACAGTGTGTGGAGCTGGATTGTTGCTTGATACAAGTTAACTTCCCCCTTGTCCTTGTGGCAAACTCCCATAGGATTACTTTGTCCTTAGAGCCATTTGCCACTGTTTCTTTCCTTTGCTACTGAATCCATCTATTTGCATTCTCTTGTGGAAGTCTGATCCTAATGTACAAATCCAGGGAGAAGGGAATGGAATCCAGAAGGAGAACTGTGGTTAGAGAAATAAGTTCTACAGTTGATCCTTTAAACAGTAAAGGTTATCCAATGCACTATCAAGGGAGTGGCAAGGCCAGTGGTGGTCTGGATATTTGTTCTAAGCAGGAGGAAGCTAGTTCTGGCCATAAGAAAAGTAGAGTAATGGCTGATCCCCCAAATCAAATAGGCCACAGCATTAAAATTTTGAGCCAATATTATACTTAGTAGAACTTTGTTCTGTGACCAGCATAGGAGCCACATAAAATATATCCCTCACCATCCTAGTTGAGTGACAATTGTCCAGTGGGAATATAGCCTTAGACAACCAAATAAGCAAAGGCTCAAGGAAAAATTTCCCTTCCTATGGGACATAACATAATGGTAAAGAATATAGTCCCTGGAGTCAGATTACTTGGGTTCAAATCTCAAATATACTACTTACTGTGTGACTTTGGGCAACTTATGTAAGCTCTTTGGCTTTAGTGTCCTCATCTGTAAAAAAGTATGATAGTGACACCTACTTTATAGGATTCCTGGGAGAATTTAATAGATTAATAAATGTTAAGTTCTGTAAAAATGTCCAATGTATAGCTATTACTCAAAAACCATCAGCTATAACCATCATATTCTTACTAGACAGAGAAACCAAGGTGAAACAGAGTCCAAAGGATGGGGTCCATAGATTTGCAGAAGGCAGGAAGAAGAAAATTCAGGGGAAATTTGTAGTCTAAGTGCAGTCTGTAAGGACTCCTGTATGGTACAGTGACAATCACATGTGGTTGATGGGGTTGAGCTTGTTATTGTCCTTCTATTCCCAAATCAGGACTGACTGAAGAACTTGGCAGATCTGGTGCCAAAAGAAATACTCAGTGATGCCTTCTGGAAAGTCAGGAAGGCAGGGTTCATACCACCCGAATTCTTACTGTCATCCCTCAGGCCTGTCAGGGATCAAGAGAGTGGTTTTGCATGTGTCCTACTGTGATCCCATGTCACATACAAATCTCAGGCCCCCTTCTTTAGTTGTACTTTAAATTGAATTGGATAACTTATCTGCCCTTTGGATTATTATGATCCTGAGTTTAAATGAAAACCAGATGTTTCAGTCAGATGGTTCTCAGTGCTTTGTTCCTAAAGAGTATTTTTAGACTGGGCAATAAGTAAACTTTGTTTTTCATAAAAAGATAATGGTAAATAGTCTAAATTA
>VMDO01014586.1:42008-54142 GCA_007922755.1 Pedetes capensis | reverse complement strand
CAAAAAAAAAAAAAAAAGAAAAACAAAAAAAGAAAAAATCCTTACAATTGCATTAGTAAGCAATCTCATGATAAGTGGAGAAAAGATTGAAATTGTCCAAGATTTTGTTTTACTTGGTTCTATAATCAACATCTACAGAAGTGTATGTGTTAGGTGCCATCGAGTTGGGTCCAACTCATAGCAACTCTATGTACAACAGAATGAAACACTGCCCGACACTGTGCCATGCCCAGCACTATGGTCAGTGCTTCTCTGCTATTCGTAGGGGTTTTGGTGGCTAAATTTTTTTCAGGATTATTTTGAGAATCGATTGCCAAATCCTTCTCCTGATCCACAGAACTAGCAGTCAGGAAATTAAAAATGCATTGCATTGGGAAAAGCAGTCGCAAAAGACCTCTTTAAAGTGTTGAAAAGTAATGAATGTCACATTGAAGATGAAGGTGTGCCTGACTCATGCCATAATATTTTCAGTGGTATCATATGCTTCTGAAAGCTGGACAGTAAATAAGGGAGACAGGAGAAGAATTGATGCTTTGGAGTTATGGTGTTGGAGATGAATATTGAATATATTATGGACTGCCAAAAGAATCATCAGATCTGTCCTAGAAGAAGTACAACCAGAATGCTTCTTGGAAGCAAGGATGACTAGACCACATTTGACATATTTAGGACATGTTGTCAGGAGGGACCAATCCTTGGAGAAGGATGTCATGTTTGGGATGGTGGTGGGTCAATGAAAAAAGGGAAGACCTTCTATTAGATGGATTAACACAGTGTCTGCAACAATGGGCTTAAACATAAAAATAATTGTGTTCATGGCACATTGTCAAGGAATGTTTCATTCTGTTGTGCATAGGGTAACTATGAGCTAGACTCAACTTGATGGCTCTTAACAACAACAAGTGTTTGTTTTATAAAATTGGATGCATTGACATTTTGGTACATATAGACTTATAATCATAATATTTTATTGATGAACTGATCCCTTAATCATTATGCAGTGACCTTCTATGATTCTCCTTATGGTTTTTGTCTTAAAGTCTATTTTGTCAGATATAGCTACTTTGGTTTGTTTTTGCATTTCATTTGCTTATAATATCATTTTCTATCCTTTCACTTTTAGTTTTTGTGTCTGCACAGGTGAGGTGAGTTTCTTGTAGGCAGCATATTGTTTGGTCTAGATTTTTAATCCATTAATCTAGTCTTTGTCTTTTAATTAAAAATTAAGACCATTTACATTCAGAGTTATTGCTGAAAGGCATGGGCTTATTCTATCATTTATTGATTTTCTTCTAGTTTTTTGAATATTCTTTGTTTCTTCCTCTCTTTTTTCCCCAGTATAAGTTTTTATTAGTAACTTTTAATATATAACTTAATAGGTTTCTTTATGACATTTCCATACATGCATCATTGTACATTGCTTGTGTCCATCTTCTCCATGTTGCTTCTTCTCTTATTCATCTTCATGGTTTGATCATTTACTGTATTAGTACTGTTTGCTTCTTTACCATTTCTCATTTACGTATCTGCTCTTCTAGTGGGATTTATTTTTTCATGTGTTCTCTTGTTACTGATTATTCCCTTAAGAGTAGTATTCCCTTAAGTATTCCCTTAAGAGTACCTTGAAATCTAGTGGTCAATTCCCATTGTTTATGCTTATCTTGGAAAATATTTCTACCTTGATTTGGAAGAATAGACTTGCTGGTTACAGTAATCTTGGTTGGCAGTTATTTTCTTTGAGAGCTTGAAATACTTCATTTCATGCCTTCCTTGTTTTTAGGGTTTCTGCTGAATAATTTTCTGCTAGTTTAGTTAGTTTGCTTTAAAATGTGGCTTGATGCTTCTCTCTTTCAGATTTTAATATTCTTTCTTTGCCTTGTACTATTGACAATTTGACTGTAATATGTCAGAGAAGTTCTTATGGTCATATCTATTTGGGGGTTCTAAATGCCTCCTGTCGCTGGATGCCCATGTCTTCCACTAAGACTTGGGAAATTTTCTGCAATTATCTTATAATTTCAAGTAGTTTTTTTTTCTCTCTCAACTTTTTCTTCTCCCTTGAGTATGCTAATTATGTAGATGTTTCATCTTTCCATGATGTCACAGAGATGTGCAGCCTAAGTGTGCAGCCTAAGTGTGCAGCCTAAGAAATTCCAGAGAGAATCTATTTCTGGTGCTTCACACATTCCATACTAGCTGCTGTATGCTCTCTTTACTGTATGCTGTATGCTCTCTTTACCCTATTTTTTCCTTTTTGTCCAAATATAGTATTTTGAAAGGCCTGTCTTCAAGCTCTGATATTCTTTTTTCTGCTGATGCAGTCTATTGTGGCTTTCAGCTGAAAATTTTACGATTTATCAAGCTTTTCATTTCTAACATTTCTGTTTGGTTCATTTTCAATATCTTTTTGCTGAATTTCTCATCCATATCTTGCATTTCCTTCATTATTTCATTCAACTGTTTGTATTATTTGGGATCACATTGATATTTTTAAAAATAATTATTTTGAATTTTTTGTCAGGCATTTCATCTACTTTGATATATTTGGAATCTGTTACTAGAGATTTATGAAGAGTGTCATATTTTGTTTTTTCATATTTCTTGTGTTTCTATGTTGAGATTCATGCATCTGTTAGGGGTGGTTGTCTCTTCTGATTTTGTATGATGGCCTTCTTAGTAAGTGGCTATCTCCTGATGATGTGTCTTGGAGTATCAGTTTGCTGTGTAATACTGAGTTTATTTCAGCATAATGTAATCTCCCTGTAGCTTCTTTGGGTGTGATTAATGGATTTGGGCACAGTATATACCCTGTTGGAGTTGGAGAGACTCTTTGTCTCTGCATTTCTTGCAAGAATTGGGAAACTCTTGTATTTCAGGTAGGTGTTAGGTAAATGGCAGAGTATCTAGCATGCACCCTCTGTGGTTACTCCTACAATGAGAGTGGTATCCCCTATCAGGTTATGGGGGTTTCCATAGGCATTGTTGATACTGGCTCTGTTACTTGAAAGTGATTTTGATACTGGTTGCTATAGTCATGGTGAAAGGCCTAATGCAGTTGTCCTCTGATTAGACAGTGGTGCAGGTCTAGGTGCTTCAAAGGGAGAGGTGGGGGTCAGAATCAACGCTCCTTCTCTGTGGCATTTACCTCCCTTCTTGTCAGTAGTGAGAGATCTGATAAGGTGCAGGTGCAAATGATGTAGAGGACCCTCGTAAACTCAGTGTTAACAAATTATGTTATTCCTCTCTTCTGATACTGTAGGGATATATGCCGAGGATTGAGACATCAGACACTCTCCCAGCTGTGCCTATTTGGGGAGAGGTTGATGGCTGTGAGCTTTTGTCCCCCCATTCTTTAAGTTGAAGTGTCTGCCAGGGTTTGAGCAGGAATGCATGGTGGCTGGAGCTAGGAATAATTCCTCTCACCTTGGCTGGGAGTGTAGCTCAGAGGCAGGGCATCTGCCCAATGTCTGCAAAGCCCTGAGGCCCATCCCCAGCACTGCCCCCAAAATAGTAAATAACCAACCAACCAAACAAAAACCTAATAACAGTAGAAAAGAAGAAAAGAACAAACACAAAACCAAAACAAAAAAACAACAATAACAACAAACCCCCAAACAACAAAAAAGGACAGAAAAACAATTCCTCTAAGCTGACGTCCTTGGAGAAGTGAGTGAGAGCTGATGCTTAGCAGAGCTTCCCTTCAGGTCTTCTTAGACAGTCCTCTCAGGGGCTAGGGCATTGACCAGGTTTTTTTCCATCATAGTACCTTCCAGATATTAAGTGGTGGTAAGTTGTGGCTTGAAGCTCTGAGTTGCATGCTAGAAGCAGCTAGTGTGGAATGTGTGAAGCCCCAGGAATATATTCTCTCTGGAACTTCTTAGGCTGCACACTTGGAACCAGAGAAAAAACTGGAGGCCTGGTGGGTCTCTGGAAGCCTCTGTGGGTGGGGATGGAGGCAATAGAATCACAAAATTCTGGTGTGCAAGGGGAGCTATGGGAATGTCATGATTTTCTGCTCTCAATACCCGCGTCCTCAGTCCTGGCACGCACATGAAACCACATGTGGGGGTAGGTTCCCTGATCCACCTATTTTAGAGGACAGCACCCTCTGCTCTTCTCTGCCTCACAGCCTGCATTCCTACCATCAAAGAACCCTCAGTGGGTTTGTGTCTCAGTCTCTTCTCCTGAGCCAAAAATGTCTTACAAGGCAGCTCCCTGCTAAGGCAGTGCAGTGAGATGTCCACAATGTACTGGAGATGGACATATACAGGGTTTTCTGTCACCCAGAGCAGTACAAACTCAGACAACAGGACTTTTGTCAAGATGGCTCCCTGCCATAACAGCCTGAGTTTGCTGGGAGATGATGTGAACTCCTCTAAATCGAGCCCAATGTGAAGAATCCTGGCCTCTTCTCTATTTAGGCAGTATATACTCCAAGTGCTGGCTCCCACACCAATAGAGCTTGCTGGGAATCTCTTGTACCATTGCCTCCTCAGTGGGTCCTCCCCCAGCCATGCTCCTGGGCAACATGTGCTAGGGCACCATGTCTCTTGCTATGCTGTTATCTCAAGTCCCTGGATTTCACCAGGTCTTCGTCTCTGCTGTTGAATTCCATTGTTCTCCCATGGTCACTGACTTCCACATGCAAACTACACACCTGTTGCTTTGGGTCTAGCTGGTGGAGGATCACAGTTGAGTGCTGAGTGCCTCTATTCCACCATGATTCCAGAGTCCCTCTATCTTCTTTACCCTCATTTTAAAAGTTAGCTCCCTCTGGTTTTAGTATTTCCTTCTGAGATGTTTTCATTCTGTTCCACTGTATCTCCTTCTATCCTGTTCAGGCTACCCTGAACCATTGCATGTTTGCATTCTGTAATAGTTTCCTAGCTGTCTTCTGGAATCCAGCCTTAGACACTTTCAGAGCATTCTGTGGTATATCACCATAGACTTATATTTCTCAGATACTGCTTTCATTATGTCACTTTGTACATTGCCTTTTAATGGTTACCCAAACTTCATATGCTTTCAAGGCCCTTCAAATTTCAGGGTCTTCACATCTTTTAAGGCCTGGTTCAAGTCCTTGTTCCTGTAGGAAGCATTCTCCATTTAATCTAGTCTCTTGAATCCAGACAGATTTGGGGTCAACTCTTGGCTCTGCTACTTACTATCTATGTTTCCTTAGCAAGTTGCATAAGCTTTCTGAGTTTCAGTTTCCTCATCTGGCAAGTGAGAATACTACTAGTTTTTACCTCCTAGGTTCATTATCAGGATTAAATGAGTTGTCTTTATCTTGGCCTCTTTTCTGACCTCTTACATTGCTTACTCTTTTTTTCTGCACTGGGGATTTGAATCCAGGGCCTCCATGTGCTTGCCCTTGGGTAGCACCCCTCCCAGCCCTCCTTCTTTATTTTTATTTTGAGACGGGGTCTTCCTCTGGCCTTGAACTCATGATCTTTCTGCCTCAGCCCTCTAAGTTGCTGGATTACAGGCATGTCACATAGCACTTGGCTTGCTTACTCTTTATTTTACAATTTAGCTTTTTATTATCTAATGTTGTGTACCCTGGGCTCATTGATTTATGGCTAAAAATATTTCAGGGGTGCCAAAAATGTATACACATTTTAAGAGATGTTATCTATGTATTACTTTTTGAAGTTGCATTATGGTAACAATGTGTAGTACGACCTCTTGTAATCACAGAAGTCAAACATGTATTCATCTTTTGTTATTGGTATATATTGAGTATTATAATTTTAATACAGTTAATGTGTATGTATATTTGGCACCCTCTGTATTTTCCCAAAATTGACAGTTTTAAGCTCTTTTAAGGGCAGATATTGTACTTGCCACTTCTCTTGTGTGCCCTTTTGATTTTTCCTATCATAGCTGAGCCCATATAGAAGGTATTCCACAATACTTGCCAGCTTTGCAAATATTAATAGTGCAAACTTAAAAGTACTATAAGGGTTAAGAGGAAAGAACTATGTGTGGCCTAAGGCAATGGAACTTCTGTGTAGTTACTTCCTTTTTGCTTCCAGGCAGCAGCTTCCATGCTTGGTTCCTGGAACTGAATTTCAGGGAACTTCATTTGAATGGAACAGTTTCCATCCCAGTAATACAGTCTGGATGTATGCCTCAAAAGTTCAAGTTTTGAAACTTAATCCTCAAATTAATATGTTAACTATATTTGAAAGTGGGGCTTTTGAGAAGTAATCCGAATTAGATGAGATCATGAAGATGGGGCTCCCATGATGACCTCATAGCTCTATAAGAAGCAGAGGAAGAGAGACTTGAGCTAGCACAGTTACTCTGTCTAACCACTGACGCCTTCCTCCATGTTATGATGCAGTAAGAAGGCCCTCAACAGATACTGAGTAGATGCTGGTGTCATGCTCTTGGACTTTACAGCCTCTAGTACTATGAGCCAAATAAACTTCTACTGTTTATAAATTACCTGGTCATAGCTATTTTATGATAGCAATTGCTGAAAACAGACAAAAACACCAAGTTTCCATTGTTCCTGTCTTGGGACAATGTGGAGCCCAATATCTTTAACTTCTGGTAGGGTGGGGTGATTGTATAATGGTGGTGGCATGGTTTTCTCAGTCCAACCTCTATTTGACTGTTGCTTCTAAGTGAAACTGAAGTGGTTGCAAGGTGATAATGCATATGAGGATAGAGAGAAGTGTGACTTGTTTGTTTACTTGTTTGGTTCTCAAATTGTACTATTGCCCTTGCTGCAACCCATTAGAACCAGAATCTATATCATTGGAAGTTGAGTTGAAAAATGTTTGGATAGAGAATTAGAAGACCTAAGTCCATGTGCACCTTTAGCCAAGGTATTCTTTTTCTTTGTACTTCAGTTTCCTTATCTATAAAATAGAAACAATGCCTTCCTATCTCACATTGTGCTGAGATAAAAGATGATCAGCTGTGTGCTTGTGCTTAGGAAAGTGAATAGCCTTTACAAATGTAAACATGAATTGTTATTGTTGTTGCTTTTAGGTGCCATGGAGTTGAGTCTGACTCATAGTGACCCTCTGTACAACAGAACAAAACACTACTCCACACTGTGCCATGCCCAGCACCAATGTCAGTGCTTCTCTACTATTCATAGGGTTTTTGATGGCTGATTGTTTTGGGAGTCGGCTGTCAGGTCCTTCTCCCAATCCTATGTTGTTGTTGTTGTTAGGTGCCTTTGAATCGCTATCTGATTCATAGTGACCCTATGTACAACAGGCAAAACACTATTGTCAGTGCTTTTCTGCTATTCATAGGGTTTTCAATGGTGGATTGATTTTTGGGAGTCGGTTGCTGGGTCCTTCTCCTAACCCAATCCTATAGCACCCAGTAGTCTCAGGTAGTCTCCCATCCAAGGACTGATAAGGCCTGACTCTGCTTAGCTTCTGAGATCTGACAAGATTGGATGCCACGGTGGCAGGACTGTAGGCAAAGGAAGAATTATTTTACTTAAATTTGGTTTTTGCAGTACTAAGAATCCAACACAGGGCCTTTCAGATGTCAGATGAGTGGTCTATCATGGAGTTACACTTCCAGCTCTCAATATTTTTCTACTAATTTATTTTAAACTAATTCTTAAAAACATTAAATTATACATTTAAATATTGAATAATATGATATTTTGATGCACATATAAATTATGCAATGTTTAAGTCTGGTTAAATATATCTGTCTCCTCAAACATTTATCATTTCTTTATGGTGAAAGTTTCAAAATCTTTTCTTCTGGCTTTTTGAAATGTATATTATGTTGTTGTTATCAGTAGTCACCCTACTGTGCAATAGCACACCAGAGCTTCTTGTTGCTGTCTAACTTAATACCCATTGAGCAACCTTTCCTCCTCCTCTGCCTCTCATGACCAACATTCTACTCTTAGCTTCTATGGGATCAACTTTTATAGATGTCCCATATTACTGAGATCCTACAGTACTTATCTTTCTCTGCTTCGCTTACTTCACTTGGCATAATGATCTACAGTACCATCCATGTTGCTAGAAATGACAAGATTTCATTTTTTTAAATGGTTGACTAGTATTCCTGCAGCTGTACCACTGTGACATCTGGTCCCATCAGATCTCGGAAGCTAAGCAGGGTGGGGCCTGGCTAGTACTTGGATGGGAGACTGCCTGGGAACACCAGGTGCTATAGGCTTGGGAGAAGGACCTGGCAACACACTCCCCCACCAAAAGAAAAAAAACCAATCAGCCATTGAAAACCCTATGAATACCAGAGAAGTACTGCCAATAGTGTTTTGCCTGTTGTATGTGGGGTCGCTATGAATTGGACACTGACTTGAGGGCACCTAACAACAACAAGGATTCCAATGGGCTGAAGTTCAGCTCAGTTTGTAAAGTGGTGTGCAACAGTGTCTGAGCACCCATATTTGATCCTTAGCACTAGAAAAACAGGAGAAGGACATGGCAATCCACTCCAGAAACAATCTCGAAACAATCAGCCATTGAAAACCCCATGATGGTTGCTATGGGTCAGATATGACTCCACAGTACCTAACAACAACAACAACAACCCATATATGTACCATTTAAAAAACTATTCATCACTTGATGGACAATTAGGTTGATTCTGTATCTTGGCTATTCTAATAGTGGCACAGTGATATGCAGATATTTCTTGGATAGGCTGATTTCATTTCTTTTGGATATGATGTATTACTTTAAATGGAGCTTAAACACAATTGGGCTTCAAGTGCACATCCCTTAACCACAGGAGTTAGTAGTAGTCTTGCTTTTGTGATTAAGCATAAGATTCATACCTAATGGTATCTGATAGCTTTCCTAGTGTTTTTGCGGTGCTTGTAGTTATGCATTTGTTTTGGTGATGGTGGGCTTCTGAAATCTGTGTTTCATGTGATTTTATCTTGTGTAGTCATATATAGTGGTTTATTTAGACATTCTCTTATTTACCTGATAAATAATTTACCCTTCCACTGTTCTTGCAAATCTTAGTGATTAATAGTTAAATTCATTTTGAAATATAATAGTAATCAACATTCATCAGATGCTTACCATGTGTTGTAAACTGGCCTTTTTGTTATTGTTAGGTGCTGTTGAGTTGTGTCTGGCTCACAGCGACCCGACATACAACAGAATGAAACACTTCCCAACACTGTACCATGCCTGGCACTGTCAGCACTTCTCTGCTATTCATAGAGTTTTCAATGGGGTGATTGTTTCAGGATTGTTTCAAGAGTGGCTTGTCAGGTTCTTCTGTTTTTGTGGTGATGGGGATCAAACTTCAGGCCTCAGAGATTGCACAGTGGCACTCTACCAACTGAGCTAAACCCCATCCCAAACTTGTCAGTTTATTTATTTGGAGATAATGGAAGCCATAAAAGAAGTTTCAGTTTGAGATGGGCAAAGGAAGGGGTGTTTACTTTTTCTGTGATCTCCTCATGAAATTATAATGAAACTGAATATACCAAATTTTCTCATACATATTTTAACATTTGTTAAATGGACATTCATTAATAGCAGTAACAAAATTGTTCATACAAACTGCTCTGTAAGCTTGAAATCCCAGCTCTTTGTCCTTTTAAGGATCTGACCACAGCATATCTCAAGAGGTCAGAGGAGGAAGGCATAATCAAATTTCACAAGCAACATTTTAAAAAATTATTCTTTTTGCTGAAGTTATAAGCACATAACATAAAATTAGTCATTAACCATTTTAATGTGTATGATTTGGTGGCATTTAGTACATTCACAAATGTGCATCACCATTTTCTAATTCCAGAACACATCACTCCAAAGGGAGCCTGTACTTATTAAGCAAGGACTCCCCAGTCCCTTTACCTCAGCCTTTGGCAAGCACTAATCTAGTTTACTCTTTCTATGTGTTTACTGTTTCTGTGGAAATACATATTCTGTATGTTTCATATAAACAGAATCATATAATATTTGACATTTTTTGCCTGGCTTCTTTTAATTAGCCTATTGTTTTAAGGTTCATCCACATTGTAGCAAGCATCAATAATATTTCATTCCTTTTTATGACTAAATAATATTCCAGTGTATAGACACTTTTAAAAAATCTGTCCATAATGAAACCCATGTCATAATGAAGCCCATTAAGTTGTACATTAAAAATTTCCAATAAAAAAAGAAAAAGAACCAATGAGATTTGAGAATATACAGCATATCTATGTATTTTAAACCATTGAGTATATATTCACGTTCAATTTCTTAGCCATATCTAGTTATAAGAAATTTCAAGTGGACCTTATTGTTTGGTTTTTTAAATTATTATCTGCAATTTTTGTTAAATGTGAATGTCTAATTAATAGATTTGAACTTGTTAACATCAAAAATATCTGTTCATCTATTGATAGCAGTTTGAGTTTCTTCCACATTTTGGCTATTGTGAATAATGTTGTTATGAACATTAATATGTAAGTATTTGAATACCTATTTTCAATGACTTTGGGCATATATTTAGGACTGGGATTACTGAGTCATATGCTAATTCCATCCCGAAACAATCAGCCATTAAAACCCTATGAGAGTCACAATGAGTCGGACTTGACTTGAAGGCACCTAACAACAACAACAAGCATGGTAATTCCATGTTTAACTTTTTGAGAAACCACCAAACTTCTTTCTACTGGGCTACAACATTTTACATCCCTACTAGCAATATATGTTGTTGTTGTTGTTAGGTGCCGTCGAGTCGGTATCCGACTCATAGGGACCCTCATAGGATTTTCAATGGCTGATTGTTTTGGGATTGCCTTGGGAGTGGATTGTCAGGCCCTTCTTCCATTTTTGCAGTGCTGGGAATTGAACTTGGGACCTCAGAGACTGCAGCGCAGCGCTCTACCAACTGAGCTAAATCCCAGCCCCACTAGCAATATATGGGGGTTCCTATTTCTCCACATCTTCAGCAACACTATTTGTTTATTTATTTATTTATTTATTTATTTGCAGAGTCTTACTATGTAGCCCAGGCTGGCCTTGGACTTGCTATGTAGTCCAGGCCAGCCTCCAAAACCTGGGATACCATACCTGGTTTGTAATTTTAAAAAATTACAGCCATTCTAGTAGATATGAAGTATCTAATTATGGTTTTGATTTGCATTTCCCTGTTGACTCATGATATTGAGAATCTTCTTATATGATTAATAGCCATTTGTATATCTTCCTTGGAAAATATCTATTTAGTTCCTTTGCTTATGTTTTAGTTGAGTTGTTTCTCCTTTGTTATTGAGTTGTACACTTTTTGTCCCTCCATTCCTCCACTATTGCCTTATTTTGTCATTTTATTTATTTTCTTATTTATTTATTTATTTATTTATTTATTTATGGTACTGGGGGTTGAACCCAGGGCCTTGCGCCTGCATGCTCTGCAAGTGCTGGTCAATTGAGCTGCACCAGTACTCCATTTTTTTTTTTTTTTACTTTTTGAGAGAGGGTCTCACTAAGTTATGCAGACTGCCTCTGGTCTCGAACTTGCGATCTTCCTGCCTCCGCCTCCCAAGCCACTGGGATTACAGGCATGCACCACCGTGCCCGGCATCATTTTACTTTTTAGTATAGGATTTTGATTCCCTTTTTTTTCCTATATTTTTTCCCTTGGTGGTTACTGTGGGTCTTATAGTTACCATCTTAACCCTATACCAGTAAACTTTGAATTAACATTTAGTTTCAATAGTATACAAAACTCTGACCCTTTACACTGCCTCCTCCCATTTGAGTTGTTATTTTCACAAATTATATCATTATGTGATCATAATTATAGCTTGTAATTCTTTATTTTTAATGAGAAAAAATATTTTATGCTATTTTTATATTTTTTTATTTGCAGTGTTAGTGGGGTACAGAATAATAAGTTATTTCCTATATCCATTTTTCAACTATTAGATCACTTTTGCTTGTTGTTGTTGTTGTTAGGTACCGTTGAGTCGGTATCCGACTCATAGCGACCCTCTGTACAACAGGGGAAACACTGTTGTCAGTGCTTCTCTGCTGTTCATAGGGTTTTCAATGGCAGATTGATTTTTGGGAGGGGGTTGCCAGGTCCTTCTCCCAAGCCTACAGCTTCTGGTGTTCCCAGGCGGTCTCCCATCCAGGTACTAACCAGGCCCGACCCTGCTTAGC
>VMDO01014586.1:0-41908 GCA_007922755.1 Pedetes capensis | reverse complement strand
TAGGGCTACAGCTGCAGGCGCACTTTTGCTTACACGTCCATTATTTTGCATATTTTACAGAACAATATAAACTAAAGAAGAAATGAAAAAAGTAGAACTCTTAATTAACATGTAATGGAAATTATATGCAATAGTGGGTTATATTCTAATTGATTTTTCATTCTCTTTTTTCATGTATTCATATAGTTGCATCCTGTATTTTGAGATTTTCCCCTCCCTTTTTACCTCTCTATATTATTTCCCCTCCTCTTCCCCCTTTCCCAATCTCTGCTCCCACCCACTGACCCCATCCCTCCTTCTTTATGATCTGCTAGTGTTTTCCCTTCTTAGATAAGTATGATTGTTTTTATATATCTAAATATGCATAACATTTTTGTTCCTTTAAGTTAGATTTAACTTCCACATATGAGGGAGAACATATGGTATATCTCCTTTTGAGTCTGGGTTAACTTGCTTAAAATGATGTTCTCTAGTTCCATCCATTTTGCTATAAATGACATAATTTCATTTTTCTTTATTGCTGAGTAATATTCCATTGTGTGTATGTACTTCAACTTTTCAATCTGCTCTTCTGTTGATGGGCATCTTGGTTGATTCCATATCCTTGTGATTGTGAAGAGTGCTGCAATATAGAAGTGCAGGTGTCCCGGTGGTATAATGACTTATCTTCCTTTGGGTATATTCCCAGGAGTGGTATAGGTGGGTCATATGGTAGTTCTATTCTTAGTTTACTAAGATACCTCCATATTGATTTCCAAAGTGGCTGAACTAATTTATAGTTCAGTGTATAAGTGTATAGTTTACAGTGTAAAAGTGTTCCTTTCTCTCTATATCGCCACCAGCATATGCTATTATTTGTTTTGTTAATCTTGACCATTCTTACAGGAGTATTCTGTTGAATTCCATTACTCTCTGTTCAGTTCCATTGCCCAATTATTTATTGGATTATTTGTTGTTTTGATTTTTGATTTCTTAAGTTATTTGCATATTCTTGAAATTAGTCCTCTGTCAGATCTATAAGATGCAAGGATTTTCTCCCATTCTGTGGGTTCTCCCTTTACTCTGTTAATTGTTTTTCTTTATTCATTTGTCTTTCAAATCATTTTGGGACAAAAGGAATGAGAGAGAGAGAGAGAGAGGGAGAGAGAGAAAGAGATCTCAAAATACTATATATATATATATATATATATATATATATATATATATATATGTAATACTACTAGTTTTTATACTGTGTAAACTTTACCATTGTTTTTTATTGTTTCATGTGGCATTTGGGTTAATGTCTAGTATGTTTTCATTTCATTCTATAGGACTCTCTTCAGCATTTATTGTATGGTGTCTCTACTGTTAATGAACTCTGTTTTTGTTTATCTGAAAATGTCTTAATTTTTCCTTCATTTTTGCAGAGTATTTTTGCTAGATATAGAATTCTTGGTTTATCCTATTTTCCTTTTTTGTATATAATATGATTTATTATTTTTTCTTTTTTCCCTTAATTGATAGATGTTGGTGGGATACAGAGTAATATAGCATTTGCTGTTTCCATTCCGCAACTATTACATCAACTTTGGTTACACTTTCATCAACTTACAAAGTTTATGGAAACTTTTGACTAATATGTAGTAAAACTCATATGCACTTATGAGTTATATTCCCCTATTTTTCCCATATACTAATGAAGTTGCATCATTTACGCTGAGATTATCCTCTACCTCTTTATCTCTTTACATTCTTTCTCCTCCTCTTCCCACCTTCCACAAGCTTCCCTTCCCTTTGCTAGTCCCCTCCCTCCTCCTTTCTACTCTGCTTCTATTTTCCCTTCTTAGCTAAGTGTCATTGCTCATTTTTATATATCTACTTATATAGAGATTTTTTATTTCTTTAAGTAAGATTTGGCTTCCACATATGAGTGAGAACACAAGTATTACTGTTTTTGAGCCTGAGTTCATTCAGTTAATAGTCTCCAGTTCCATCCATTTTGCTGCAGATGACGTTATTTCATTCTTTCTTATTGCTGAGTAATATTCCACTGTGTATATGTACCACAATTTTTTAACCCATTCTTCTGTTGATGGACATCTTGGTTGGTTCCATATCCTTGCTATTGGATTAAATATGGAGATTGAGGTGGCTTTGTGGTATGATGACTTATCTCCCTTTGAGTACATTCCCAGGAGTGGTATAGCTGGGTCATATGGAAGTTCTAATTTTAATTTTCTGTGATATCTCCATATTGGTTTCCAAAGTGGTTGAACCAGTTTACAGTCCCACTAGCAGTGCAAAAGGGTTCCTTTTTCTTCACATCCTCACCATTATTAGTTATTATTTGTTTTGCTAATCATGGCTATTTTTTTTTGCAGTACTGAGGGTTGAACCCAAGGCCTTGCACTTGCATGCTTTGCAAGTGCTGTACCACTGAGCTGCACTCCCAGCCCACTTTTTATTTTTTTATTTTTATTATTTTTTCACTTTTTTGAGTCAAGGTCTGGCTAAATTATGCAGACTGCCTCTGGTCTCAAACTTGTGATCCTCCTGCCTCTGCCTCCTGAGTTGCTGGGATTACAGGTGTGCATCACTGTGCCAAGCTAATTGTAGCTATTCTTAATGAGTTAGATGGAATCTCAGTGTTGTCCTGATTTCCATTTCCTTAATGGCTAGGGATATTAAGCATTTTTCATGTGTTTCTTCTCCCTATGAACTTCTTCCTTTGAGAACTGTCTGCCCATTTCCTTTGCCCACTTGTGTGTTATTTGTTGTCTTGGGATTTGCTGTCTTGAGTTCTTTGTAAATTCTAGGAATTAGTCCTCTGTTGGATGTGTAGGATGTGAAGATTTTTGTCTATTCAGTAGGATCTTTAACTCTGTTGATTCCTTTGCTGGACAGAAGCTTTTTGAATTCATGTAATCCCATTTGTCAATTCTTGGTGCCATTTTCTGAGTGATTGGAGTGTTAGGGAAACCCTTTCCTATGCCTATGTGTTGGATCATGTTTCCCACCTTTTCTTCTAGTAGTTTTGAGGTTTCTGGTTTTATGTTGAGGTCTTTTATCCATTTCGAGTTGACTCTTCTGCAAATTGAGAGATATGGGTTAGTTTTCATTTTTCTGCAGATGGATATCCGATTTTCCCACCACCATTTGTTGAAGAGTCTATCTTTTCTCCATTTTCCATCCTTAGACACTTTGTCAAAGATCAGGTGGCTGTAGTTGCATGGGTGTATCTCTGGATCTTCAGTTCTGTTCCATTGGTCTTCAAGCCTGTTCTTGTGCCAATACTAAGCTGTTTTTCCTACTATAGCCCTTCAGTATAGTTAAAAGTCAGGGATTGTGATCTCACCTGTGCTGGTTTTGCAGCTTAAAATTATTTTGGCTATATTTTGTGTTTCCATATGAATTTTTAGATTATTTTTTATATCTCTGCAAAGGTTGTCATTGGGATTTTAATGGCAATTCTATTAAATCTATAAATTGCTTTTGGTAGTATAACCATTTTTACAATATTCATTTTCCCAATCCATGAGCATGGGAGGTCCTTCCATCTTCTAGTATTTTCTGCGATTTCTTTATTTAATGTTTTGAAGTTTTCTTTATAGTTATCTTCAGGGTCTTTGGTTAGATTGTTTCCTAAGCATTTGCATTTTTGGTGGGCTACCATGAAAGGGATTGTTGCTTTAATTTCCTTCTCTTCCTATTCACAATTGGTGTATAGGAAGGCTACTGATTTTTGAGTGTCAATTTTGTATCCTACTCCTTTCCTGAAGAATTTAATTAAGTCTAAGAGTTTTCTACAGGAGTTTTTGGCATCCTTCAGGTAAAGGATCGTGTTGCCTGTGAATAAGGATATTTTGACCTCTTCCTTGCCTATCTGTATCCCTTTAATTTCTTTCTCTTTTCTGATTGCTGTGGCTAGGACTTTGATCACAATATTGAATAAAAAAGGAGAGAGTGTACATCCTTGTCTCGTTCCTGACCTTAGGCTGTAGGTCCGTCATGAATAGACTTTATGATGTTGAGGTATTTCCCTGTTATGTCCATCTTCTCCAGGGTTTTTATCATGAAAGGGAGTTGTACTTTGTTGAAGGCCTTCTCAGCATTGATTGAGATGATCATGTGATTTCTGTCTGTAAGTTTCTTGATATGTTGAATTACATGGAATGATATTCATATATTCACTCAGCCTTGCATCTGTGGAATGAAGCCCAATTGTTTATGGTGTATGATCTTTTTTATGTGTTGCTGAATTCTCTTTGCCATGATTTTGTCGAGAATTTTTGCATCAATGTTAGTTCTCTTTTTTTGAAATGTCCTTGCCCGGTTTTGGTATCAGGGTGATGGTGGTTTCATAAAATGAGTTTGGGAGTGCCCCTTCCTTTTCTACTTTTAAAAATAGTTATAGGAGAATAGGTACTAATTCTTCTTTGAAGGTTTGATGGAATTCAGCTGTGAACATGTCAGGGCCTGGGCTTTTCTTTGTTGGGAGAATTTTTATTACCTTTTCTATTTTGGTGAATGTCATGCATCTGTTTAGATTGCTTATGTACTCTAGGCTTAATTTTGGCAATTCATATATGTTAATGAACTTATCCACTTCTTCTGTATTTTCACTTTTTGGGGAGTACAATTTCTTAGAGCATTCCCTAGTTTTGTGGATTTTGTTGGTATTGGTGGTTATGACCCCATTCTCATCTCTAATTGTTCAATATGGGCCTTTTCTTTGTTTCTTTTGGTGAGACTGGTTGGGTGGCATTTTTTCATTAATCTTTGCAAAGAACCAGTTCTTAGTCTCGTTAATTCTTTGAATTGTCTTTTTAGATTTTAATTGGGATCTCTCTGCCTTGATCTTGATAATTTCTGTCTGAGTGTTCCTTGTGGGATTGGCTTGCTGTTGGCTTTCTAATGCTGTGAGGTGTGTAATTAATTTATGTAAGTGGGCTTCCCAAACTTATTGATGAAGGGGCTCACAGCTATGAAATTCCCTCTTAGAAATATCTCTGCTGCATCCCATAAATATTGGTAAGATGTGTTCTCATCCTCATTTAATTGCAAGAAATTTTAAGTTTCCACTCTGATTTCTTCAATAACCCAATGATAATGAAGCAGTGCATTATTGAGTTTCCATGAATTTGTAAGATTTCTGAAGTTTTTCTTGTTTTTGAGTTCTAACCTTATTCCATTGTGATCTGATAAGTTATGGGGATGATTTTCACCTTTTTGTATTGTTGAGGCCATTTTTGTGGACTAAATTGTGGTATATCTTTAAAAACGGTTCATGTGGTACTATGAAGAATGTATATTCCACATCTGATGGATGAAATATTCTGAAGACAGCTATAAGATCCAGGTGGTCTATGGTACTATTTAAGTCCATCAACTCTCTGTTGATCTTTTGTTTTGATGACTTGTCTCTTGTTGAAAGTGGGTATTGAAATATCCCATAATTATTGTGTCTGGCCCAATGTGTTCCTTATCTCTAATAGTTTGGTTTACAAAACTAGGTGCCCCTGTATTTGGTGAGTAAATATTAAGTAACGTTATGGGTTCCTGGTTTTCTATTCCTTTTAGCAATATGTAATGTCCTCCTTTGTCTCTTCTGATTAGTTTGGAATTGAAGTCTAATCTGTCTGAAATTAGTATTGCAACTCTTGCTTTTTTGTTCCCTACCTGCTTGGAATATTGTTTTCCAGCCTTTAAACTTTCAGTCTTTTATGATCTTTATGAATGAGGTGAGTCTCTTGGGGGCTACATATTGAGGGCTTATGTTTTTTAATCCAATTATCCAGTCTATGTCTCTTGATTGATGAGTTAAGACCATTTACATTGAGAGTAATTATTGAGAGGTGATTATTATTCTGCATCAATTTTGTGCTTGTTTCTGTTTTTTGATTCATATTTGGACTTTTTATTCATTAAGTTCCTCTTGTGTTTATTATTCATTCCTTTGATCTTGTATTTGGGATTATCTTACCCCCCATATGCAATGTTTAGTTGAGGATCCTCTGTAATGCTGGCTTGATGGTTGGAAATTGGTTAAACAGGAGTATATCATGGAATACCTTGTACTCACCATCTATTTTAGAAGATAACTTCACTTGGTAATGTAATCTTGGTTGGCAATTATTCTTTTTCAGGACTTGGATGATGTCTGTCTAAGATTTTGTTGCCCTTAATGTTGTTGCTGAGAAACCCACTGTTTGTCTGATGTGTTTGCCTTTATAAGTGAGTTGGTATTTACCTTTTGTGGCTTTTGGAATAGCTTCTTTGCTCTCTAGATTTAGCATTCCAATTATAATGTGTCATGGGGAGGATGTGCTCTGGTCTGCTCTCTTTGGGGTTCTGAATGTTTCAGTTGTATAGGTATCCAGCTCTTGCCTTATGTTTAGGAAGTTTTCATCTAATATTTCTTTGAAGATGTTTCCTAATGCTCTCATGTTGTTTTCAGCTCCTTCATGGACCCCGTGAGTTCACAGGTTTTGTTTCTTCATTTTATCAGACATCTCTTGCAAATCTTGCTCATAGTGCTTCATCATTCTTTCTATCTTGGCATGTGAGTAAATAAGGTCTTCTTCCTTTTCCTCAGCTTCAGGTATTCTGTTTTCAGCTCTATCTAGTCTCAATACTAAAGATTCTACCTTAATGATGAGTTGGTTTATTTTTCCTTGCATCTCAAGGACCTCTGCTTGATTTTTATTCAAAATCTCTACTTCTCTGGAGAAATTTTCTTCCAAATTTGATACTTTCTTATCCAGTGAACCAATTGCTCTCATGGTGGTATCTTTGAGGTCTTTTAGCATATTTATAAGCAGAGTTCTAAATTCTCCATCAATCATCTCCAGGAATCCAGTTCCCTTGAAATTATCCATCTAGGAGCTTTGGTCTATAAGATCTTCACATCTCGCATGTCTTTTCTGGTTTAATGTGTTTTTCTGCTGAGGCTTGCCCATTGCTTGTTATGTGTGGTAGGACCCACCTCCTCCATGTGTAAAGAGACTCTGCCCTGATGTTTCCATGAGATTGGGTGTTAATGAGTTGCTTGTACTTCTCTCTCCTTCCCCATGGATTGCAGTTTTAGTGTCCAGTGCCTAGCTCCTGCTGCATCCTCTGCATTCAGCACTGCCCCCTCAGTTTCTCCCTGTACCCTGTGTTCTCTGGCCCCAATCACACCACTGCCTAAACCACATGTGTTTGGCTTCCCAGACCCATCATGCTACCTCTCCATGTTGCAAACACTACCAGGCCCCAAATGCACCTTATTCTGAACAAGCTTTCTTAGATTCACAGATCCAGCAATGCCTGCCACTCTTCTATATCCTCCAAACTCACCACTTTCCAGTTTCCCTCCCTCCAGTTCACCATTCCAATGACTCCAGAAGCCAGGGCAGTGACCATCACTCCCTGAAAAAAAAAAACCCAAAACACAGTGCCCAGGTGCAAGACTATATAGTGGGGCCATGTTGCCTGGCCTCTTCTCCAGAGAGTCTTGTAGACCTCTGCTTTGTCCACCGTGCTTCTCACCAGCCATGACCATCTGAGAAGGCCCCACTACACCTTTCTTCAGCCACATGTCCTTGCCAGGTGCCCCAGCATACCTCATTCCAGCCACTCGTCATCAGGGATGGCCCCGCTGGGTCATTTTTCAGCCACATACCCTTGCTGGTGGCTCTATCTTGCTCTCTGCCAGCCACCCGCTGTCAGGGATGGTCCTGCTGGGTGGTTGTTCAGCCACATACCCTTGCACGTGGCTCCGTTTGGTCAGCTTCCAGCCACTCAGTGACAGTGATGGCACCCTAGTTTTCTCTTCAGCTGGATACCTTTGCTGGTTGTTGTACCTTGTCTCCTGCCAGCCACCTGGCCTCAGAGATGACCCTGCTGCATCTCTTTTCAGTATACTTTCAGGTAGCGCTGCCTTTTCCCCTGCCAGCAGTCTGCTGTCAGGGATGGCCCTGTTTGGTCTCACTTCAGCCATGTACCTTCCAAAGGGCTCTGCATCCTCCAAAGCCTTCTGTTATTGTCTTCCCTAGGGCTAAATGTTATAGAGAGTTGTGCTGCTATTTTGTTGCCTTCTCTGTCATTTTAGTCACCTCTATTTGGTCAGTTGTCCTTGTAGCATCCCACTTTTCTTGATAATTAAAGCTGCACTCCACTTCTTTTGTTTTGAGTAGAGAATTTCATGATTTTCCCTATTTTCTATACCTATTGAAGTGTGGCTGTTACCCATCTGCCATATTCTCTGACCCATTCCATTGTTTTTCTTTCAAAAATTTAAACATTCCATCCTACTGACCCCTTGGTTTCTGAAGATAAATTGCCTGTTATCTTCTTGAAGATCCCTTGTTCGATGGGTTGCTGCTCTCTTGTTTTTCTTGACATGCTCTCTTTATCTTAGTCTTTTGATAATTACGTGTCTTGGTGTGGATATCTTTGAATTTATCATGTCTGAATTTTGTGGTAATTATTAATTCATGTTTTTAATCTAATTTGGGAAGATTTTGCTCATTATTTCTTCCCATGTTATTTTTTCTTTCTCTCTGTCCTCTCCTATGGATCTACTCATGGGTTCATACATTGACATAGTTGATGGGGCTTCACTGGTCTCAGACTTTTTTTTGCACATTTTTCTTTATTTTCTGTTTGCTTCTCTAATTGAATGATCTCAACTGAGCTATCTGTAAATTTGCTGATTCTTTCTTGTGCCTTCTCAATCAGCTGATATTTCTATTTTCAATCAGTTGCTAGTTTTTATGTTTTAATCATTTCTATTTCTTCTTGGTAGTCTCTATTTGTTGAGACATTGTTCTACTAGTTTCTTTCAGTTTTTGCCCATAGTTTCAACTAGGTCTTCAAGCACATTGATAGTTCTTTTAAAGTCATTGTCTATAAATACAATGCCAGGGCTTCTCTAAGGAACAGTTTCTATTATTTGTTTTTTCATGTAGATGGCCTTACATTATTATATCTTTGGATTCCTCATAATTTTTCAAAAGCTGAGTATTTTGAATATTATAACATGGTAATCCTCTAAAGATTCTCTACCCTAACCAGAATTTGTCCTTATTTCCTGTTGTGGGCTGCTGTTATTTGTTTAGTGATTTTTCTAAACTGTTTTCATGAAGTCTGTATTGTTTGTCATATGTGGCCCCTAAAGTATCTATTCTATTAGCTGAGTGGTCAGCTGGTGTTTTCACAGTTACCTTAAATACCTGGAGAAAAAAAAGGTAAAAGGAAGAAAGAATGAAAAAAGATTACTTTCTCAGTCTTTGCAAGTTGGTTCTGTTTGGGTGCTCCTTCAATGCTTGCCTGGGCTGTTTACAGCTCTATCTTAGTTTGCATTTTCTACTTGCTTTCATGGGGCCTGAAGGCTACCTGAAGGTTAAAGCTTAGGGTCCTCTCAGGCTTTTCCTTCCTTCTTTTTTCTTTTCTCCTTCCTTCCTTCCTTCCTTCCTTTCTTTCTTTCTTTCTTTCTTTCTTTCTTTCTTTCTTTCTTTCTTTCTCTTTCTCTTTCTTTCTTTCCTCTCTATTTCTCCCCCTCATTTCTTCTCTTCTTCTTCTTCTTCTTCTTCTTCTTCTTCTTCTTCTTCTTCTTCTTCTTTCTTCTTTTCTCTTCCTCCTCTTCTCCCTCTTCCTCTTCATCTCTGTCTCTCTTTCAGTGATGAAGATGGAATCCAGGGCTTCACAACATGCTAGGTGAACACTCTACCATTGAGCTCCACCTCTATCCCTTCTCAGGCTTTTTCTCAGTGTACATTCTTCACAGGCATGTGTGTGCATTCCTAGATTCCCCAGTATACACACAGCTTTTTGATTTGAGATGCGAATCTTACTATATTGCCCATTATGGTTTCAAATTCATGAGCCCAAGGAAGACTCATTGTCTCAGCCTCCCAAGTAACTAGGACTACATGCTCTGTTCATGAAGAAAAATGATAGAACAGGTCAATACACAATTCATTGAGAATGAGGTACGTGTATTTCCCTTTGGCACTGGCAATCTTTATCATGGTATGGACCATAGTTCATATGACCACAGCCAGTCTGGTATGTAGAGGATGAGTCTTGACCTGTTCTATTATTTTCCTTAAGGAACAGAGCAAAGGCTACACCTTCATTTTTTCCAACTCACAGAGTTCCCAGTTTCATAGCAGTTTTCCTACACACAAGCATACAAAGGCAGAGGCCCTGGCTATAGCAGGCTTGGGCAAGGGAAACACCTAAGACAAACAATAGATAGACTTAGAATCCTGGGAAGGAAAAGGGTGGGAAAGGAGCTATAATGTGGGAATAAGTGCTTTTTTTGTACTTGGGGGTTGAATCCAGGGTTTTGCACATACTTTGCAAATGCTCTACCAGTGGGCTGGACTCCAGCCCATTTTAATTTTTTAACTTGAGACAAGGTCTTGCTAAGTTATGCAGGCTGCCTCTGGCCTCAAACTTGCTATTCTCATGCCTCAGGCTCCCTAGTCACTGGGATTACAGGTATGAGCCACTGTGCTCATCTGGGAATAAGGGCTTTTAAAGGTTCTTATGAAGGCTGGGTATGGTGGATGAACAAATTAAAATAACATAGTGATCTCTTATCACAAAGAACCACTTCTTTCTTAAACTCTCCCTTGGTTGTTGTTGAGTTTTCTATTTTTTTAATTCAAGAGTTCTTAAAAGTTGATTCCATCAGATTTTTAAAAACTATTGCATTAGTTTCTTTTAAGGAGGGTTGCTATGAGTTGGACACAACTCGATGTCACCTAAGAACAATAAGGAGGGATAGAGTTCTATTGTACCCTATTCCTCTATTCTCAGATATACCCTCCAGCAGCAGACTTTTATGCCTTACAGTAGATATTAAAAAGTGAAAACAATTTTTAAAACCAATGGATGCAACAGAGATCTTTAGGTAGCTAGCTTCACATGCTTTCCCTAAGGGTACAGATAAGCACAAGAGTCTCTATATTCTTATATTCTGGTTATACAAGGTTAAGAGAGTGTATAAGATAGCTTAGTCATTTTTTAAACCAGTGAGGGCCCACTTTTAATATTTATCATGCAAGTTAATAAGCTAGTCAATGAAAATAATTTTCGACATTTAATATACTAATTAGCGAAGAGGACGTTTGAGATACAGGTAACAGAAGCAGTGTGGTCATCAGGTTTGGAGTGTGGTCCTTTCTGGAATAATAGTGGCTTTCTTTCCCTGTAGGTGCATCCTGATGAGAGCAGCTCACTGACTTTAAAGGTAAAGCCAAAATACACTGGCTCAGACAATGTCACATTGGTTCTGCTGAAGCATCACACAGTAAGTGACAGATATTGTAACATGTATTATGTCATTTAATATAGCGATCCCATGAAGTAGTACTATAATAATCTACATGCTATAGGTGAGGAATTTGAAATTCAAAGAGATTAGGTGGCATAGCTTGGATTCTGACCCAACTCTTTGAGATACCATATCTCTATAGTCTTACTTTGTGATCGAAAGTATCTACTTTATGGTATTTTTTTCTCATGTGAAGACTACTTTTAAGGCTCTAGTTGTGGTTTTAGTACTTGTATGGTCTGAGGATGGACCAGAAGTTGGACTCAAGTCTCTTTTTTCCTTCTGCCCTGCCTCTGGATTCTAGCAGTGCTTGCTAAGAATTTTAGTTCTTCTTGCCTTTACCAAGGCCCTAGGAATGCACACAGGATGAGATGCATTTATGTTTGATGTAAGTGGAAGACTGTCTTTTGATAAGGCCATTAGTGAATGATGAATGCAAATACAGTGAGCTACTGCATAATGTTTCAGTCAACAAGGGCCCACATATATCATGGTGGTCCCATAATATAATATTGCCTGGTGACATAGCCATGTTAGATTATATAAAACACTGTATGATCACACAAGCAATTTGCCTAATGATGTATTTCTCGGAGCATATCTTCGTCATTAAGAAATGCATGACTGTAGTTGGAAACATACATTCAATTTTTCCCTTGCAGTGTGAGACAGGTAGGTATCTGTTCACACAGTGGCTTTTTGGACAGATTTTTCACAGATTATAGAAATCATATTCAGCTTTCTAGTAGCATCTTCAAGTTAACTCCAATGAGGTTAGCTTTAACAGGTGGTGGAAGATGTGGTCATCTGCAGAATGAGATTTTAAAAAGTAACTGGCAGTACATTCTTCTGCTAAACTAATTGCCAGTGATTTCCCAATTTTTCAATTTCTTTGTGTCTTTAAGAAACTCCAAGAAATATGCCAAGTTTCAAAGGGGTCGTACTACAGACTTTTCAGAGTAGACTCCCCTGAAAAGTGACTTCCTTTCCTTCTCATCAACTTTTGGAGGGCAGACGCCAGCATGGGGACCATCAAACTTACACTGGGGGAAATGAGGATGTCAGGAACTTTCCAGATGGCTTGAAATGAATGCAGGTGTGCCTGGAACTCTGTCATTGCTCCCCATCCTGAAATGATAGTCAATAAATGCACCTCTGGTAAATAATTCCAATTTAAAATGTGCCAGTGGAATAGGCTAGTTAAGGAAATCCAGCAATGAATTGGTTTACTCAGCAAATAAGCATCTTTGTTTTTAAAGTTTGCCTTTTTCTCAGGGTTTCTTAGATTTCTAAAATGGTTTCAGAAATTTTCATCATGAAGGCTGATTTAGATGGTGTGAGTGTTATCTATACATAGATAAGGGAGAAGAAGAAAAGGAGAAATACTTGTATCAATGGATTATGGTGTGTGCACCTATGTGTGTGTCTGACAGGGAGATGAATAACACTTACTGATGTTTTCTAGTGTCAGGCATGGTGCTAAGTGTTTCTTGTGCATTATTTCATTTAATTCTCTTGTCAGTTCTAAAGCAGATACTATCACTCTAACTGCTTAGAGAGATTAAGTAATTTGCTCAAAGTCATACTAGAGGGAAGATTTGTTTCTAGGTAGCAGTACATGCAGATCTAGGTTTCAGTGTCTTCACCCGTAAAATGAAAGGTTATTTTTAATGCACTCCTGGCTGTGACAGCCCATGATTCTATGGGCCTGAGCTGCTTCCTATGTCCTCTGGGTGTTTTTTCTTAAGGACATAAAGGCCAGAAGTCAACAATGTCTGACTTGCAAGTAGGGATATTTCACAGTGTAGCAAGATTGCACAAGTGAGTTAGTGTCAGAGATAGCAGGTTATCAGGGACAATAAATCTATCTGGGTTTTTGTGGTGATAGTTTTTCATTTCACTGATTTGAGTTCTTGACACTATTAAAAGATTTCTTTCTCACCATTGGCTTTTATTTTAAAGAGTGACTAAAATCCAGAACACTTATTGTAACTTTTCTTTATTAAATTTTGATTCTTTTAGTGCTTCTTATTATCTCAAAGTACTGTCCCTGTTAGCTGTTATGATTTACTTTCATTCATTCAGCAACAAATATTGAGCATCTTCTGTGAATAAAATATGTTTCTAGGCACTAAAAATAAGCCAGTGAACAGAACAAGTACACAATTGTACCCTCACGGAGCATGTATTTTAGTCAGGTGGGCAGGCAACAAACAAAATATAATAGTTCAGCCTACTATGTTAAGTGGTGATAAATTTTATGGCAGAAATTGAAGCAGGATGAGGGGACTTGGGAGTGCTGAGTATGATTGCTTACTATCTTCCTGGGAAAATCAGGGCTGCGTCTCATCAGAGTTTAGGTGACAAGAAATTTTTTTGCTTAGGCAATTAAGCATGGACTTTGGAGTCAGAGAGACCTAGCTTGATTTGTAACTCTGCCTCCCAGCTTTGTGACCTTGGACAAATAATTTTACTTCATTGAACCTTGTATCATTGAACTAGTGTTCAATCAGAGTAGCAAAACCATCAAGAGTGATGTAAAGCAACGGATTTATTAGGGACATCTGACCTTATGCAACTGTGGGAGCTGATTAAACAGTTAATGGAAGGCTGTTGGTCTGTATCTCGTGCTGTGCCTGAAGTCTGTAGGGCAAATAGTCAGGGAAGATGGATTTGAAATGAGAAGAGCAAGGTCAAACTATAACTTATAAGGGCCTGCTGGAACTCACAAGGACAGACTAGAACCCACATTGATCTCTTACAGCATCTAAGTCTCCAGTTCAAAAATGGGGGGTCCAAAAATGGGGGGGAGAATCTGGTGTGCTTTGTCATGGAGCTAAATACACACTTGACTCCTGAGCCACAGATGCTGAAGGAGGAGATCCCAGCAGCATTAGAGAAGTTCTGCCCTAGGTGTGCTCCCCCAGAATTCAGAGAAGCTGAAGGAGGAGGTTTAGTAGTTGTGGGTTGAGACATGCCCTTAGCCAAGGTTGAGAGCCAGGAGAGAAGACAATATGCCTAAGATGGCATGGCACTGAGTGTACTCCACTGATCTTGTGAGTGTAAGAAGATGATGGCTAGTGCTTCACTTTCGCCTTCCAAGTCATGTTCAAATTATTTCTCATGGCTATGCTAAACCTTAACTATTCAGAATAAGGAAGATAATTCTGGAGATCTTAGTTCCAGCTTAGTAAGGTCAACAGAGTAGAAACCACTACAAACCCGTTTCTTAGCGGGGACGGTAATACCTCACTCATAGGATTGTTGTGAAGAATAAATGAGTGAATTTGCATCAAAATATCTAGTTCACAGTAGGTAGTCCAAGTTGTTGTTGTTGTTAGACGCTGTTGAGTTGGGTCTGACTCATAGTAACCCTCATAGGGTTTTCAATGGTTGATAGTTTTGGGATTATTTCAGGAGTGGGCTGCCACATCCTTTTCCCATTTTTGTGGTGCTGGGGATTGAACCCAGGGCCTCAGAGAGCACAGAGCAGCATGTTAAATTAACCAGCAGCATGTTAGTTAACCAACTAAGTTAAACCCTAGCCCCACATATTGGCCATATTTCAGGCATCAGGGTCTGTGGAGAAAACTTTTTGTGCATGGTATTTTGAGGGAGTGATGTGAAGTCTATGAGGAGGCCTTTTAAAATCATTAAATAGTTATATCAAATTGCAAGCTTTCTGTTATACCTTTGTTTGAGGTTGGTGTGTTTGAATATATAGAAGGTAAACTGAATGCCCTAGGCCACTGAAGATATATCTAGCATGCATGCATGCATACATACATACATGCAAACGAACAACAAAAACAGGTTTGAAGAAGTCACATAAGTTGGTGGAAAAACAAAACTTAGTTTATGAATAAACCGAGTCAAAGAATGTCAGAGTTGGTATGGGCCAAGGAAGAGGTCAACCAATCCAACACCTAATTTTTGCAAATGGGGAGAACAAGGCTCAGTTAAGAGAAGAAAATTGCCTAAAGTCATAACTTGTTTGGTCCAGAAACATGTTTTTAGAATTCTGGAGAACAAATTAAATGTATTATAAGGATGTTGTTGAAGACATTATGGACTTTATTGTTCAGTGTCCTCTATATGACATCTCCACATGAGAAATTTTAGAACTAAGTGCCAGGAAAGTCTTTGTTTATTCTGAAGAATTGGTATGTTTTTATTCCTCATGGACAATACAAACAGTACAGTAACTGATCATGTGGAAACATGATCATTTTGCTTTGGCTGCCAGGACATTCAGAGCCAAATTTGCAACTCCTACTTTATTAACTATGTAAGACTCTATGACTTCAATATCTATGTCCTCCCCTCCCTTCTGACGTTGTTGCTCTTTTTTCCTTCCTGGTCTTGGGTTTTAGTTAATATAATTTTATATATAAAGTGTCATACATATTATTAGTGAACTCAAATACTGTGCTATGTGAGGAAAAGTAAGTAGGAAATAAGCTATGTTATTTGACTTCTGTGGTTCAGTAAAAAGGCACCAGACATGGAATAGATTCTAGTTCAGGTTCTGTCTTTTATTTCCTATGGCCCTGGGGATTGAACCCAGGGCCTCACACATGTTAAGAACCACAGAGCCACATTCCCAGCCCCAGGCTCTGCTATTTTAATAGACTTCTTGAACTTCATTTTCTTTTGATCAGCTTGGTTATTATAACCTCTATCTTGAATCATAAGACAGTGTTTATTAAAGAGAATGTTGTTGTTGTTAGGTGTTGTTGATCCAGTTCTGATTCATAGGGACCCTCGTAGGGTTTTCACTGGCTGACTGTTTTGGGATTGCTTTGGGAGTGGATTGCCATGTCTTCCTATTTTGTGGTGCTAGGGATTGAACCTGGGTCCTCAGAGAGGGCAGAGCAGCGCTCTACCAACTGAGATAAACTCTAGCCCCATTAAGGAGACCAGAGATAAATTAAATGTCATGTGAGGTAAATTAAACCTTATGTGAAGATTGTCCCTGATAATAAAAGCTGTTTTGAGTAACTTGATTCTAAATTAAGAGATTCAGGGTTATTTGAAAGAAGCATTTTCCTGAAGTCTGGATAAAAAAACCAAAGGTAAATTAAATATTAAGACTAGTGAGAGAACTAATTTTAAGTAGAATCTATTCGTTTATTTGCTTTCATTTTATTTTTTTACCCTACATATAATTTTATATTATACCATATAATACTATCCTAAAATTATTGCATAGTTAAATTGGCTTTTTGGCCTGCAGCCATACCACTGTGGCATCTGATCCCATCAGATCTTGGAAGCTAAGCAGGGTCAGGCCTGGTTAGTTGGATGGGAGACCATCTGGGAACACCATGTGCTGTAGGCTTGGGAGAAGGACCCGGTAGCCCACTCGCAAAAAACAATCAGCCATTGAAAACCCTATGAATAGCAGAGAAGCACTAACAATACTGCTTCATACTGTTTCACCTGTCGTACATATGGTTGCTATACACTGACTCGATGGCACCTAACAACAACAACAAAAAATTCAGTTCTGAGTTTTAACATACATATAGATTCCCATAACCATCACCACCACAATATGGGTACAGAGAAGTACCATGTTTCCAGAAAATTCTCTCTGGCTCTCCTTTTATAGTTATACTCTCTTCCTAGCCATAAGCCTTGATTGTATTTATTTTAAAATGTCCTCTCAAACATTTTATAGCACTAGAGTAAGAGGATTAATTTGATTTAACCATTCACATTATTAGAGTTCCTATTGTATGCTTACTAGTGCAGTAAGTTGTACAGTATATAAAGAGGATTGTATGTGGACCAGGGTTTCAAGGTTGTTGCAATATGGTCAGCATGATTAGCTATTGCATTGAAACAATTAGAGAACCATAGAAGACACTGTCTAAACATGTGCTCAATTGGCACAGATCACAATATGGGGCAACATCTGTCCCAGCTAGAATATAAGCTTCTGCAACTGAATGCCACACTACTTCTGTGTGTAGTATATATCTTTGTGTGTGGATACAGACTGGAATGTATTTTGAAATACAGAGTTAAGTTTCACCTCTGAAAGTGATATATTAGTCTAATCACAGAAAAGGAAATCACATACTTGTGAGAGTATTTACAAAAGTCTTCAGAATCTACACTCAAGGAAGTTTACTTAAGTACAAAACATTATTTTACTTTTTATAAGATGTGGGGAGACAGATGACTGCCAAATGGCTTCACTCTGTGTCCAAAGAAATTTAATGAATCTGACATCCAGATATCTATTGCAGAAGTCTGACTAGAATTTTCCATTATGAATACAGTGCATGTAAATTCTGAACATATGGCTCCCATCAGTGATCTATGAAGAGGTGATGGAATGTAGGTTGGGGAAGACAAGAGGAAGGCCAAGTCTCTGACTCTAAAGTGAGACACAGCTGGACACCATATGTGTGTGTTTAGACCTGCAGCCAGCTTTATGTCGAGGGAGTAGGCAGTCACCCAAGTCTTGTGATTTGTAGGGTGTGGGGAAAGAATCTTCCTTTGCCAAATTCTTCCCCTACAGGCAAGACCCAAAGCCTGAACTTTCCATTAGGGAAAGAAATAAAATGTTGTTTTGTTTCTGCAGCCCTTCTTTACAATATAGGAGTTGGGTGGGGGGACCGGACATTAGCTGATCAAGCTGGAAGCAGCTAACAGAGCCTTGATGTGTAGCAGTTTTTCTAATTAGCTTAGCAGAACTAGTAGAGTAGAATCTATGAGTCTCTCTCTCTCTCTCTGTCTCTCTCTGTGTGTGTGTGTGTGTGTGTGTGTGTGTGTGTGTGTGTGTGTGTGTTCACATGCATGCATGCTGGGAGTCTGTGGATTTGCAAAAAGCTGGCCTCATGCACATCAAAATGGTAATACTTATGACACATGTATGCATTCAACTCATTGGCTGAAGGCTGGGTGCTTGTAATGGTTTATCCCCCAAGGTGACAGGTGTCCATAGTATTAGCCAGAGTATAGGTTGACTGCAGGGATTTGCTAAGATATACCAAGATGGCCCTCTAAAGTAACCTTGGCCAGAACATCCCAAAGGACTTTCTTTCTTTTGTTCATTTTTTGGAGACAGGGTCTTGCTGTGTAGCCCAGGCTGGCCTCAAACTCTTGATCCCCCTGCCTCAGGCTCAGAAGTTCTGGGATAATAGGTGTGTGCTAACACATGGGGTTTCTGAATGGCTTCTCTAAACACCCTTCAGAGAGCCCTCCCAGGAAGTGGGAGCAAAGTCAGGGATGTGAAGCCCATGATATGAATGGAGAGATTAGCTGTTAGAGAAGTTGTCACTTCTCTAGAACTAGCCTCAATATTCAGGGTAGAAGCAGGACCATCTGGTGCCTGTGATGAAAGCCAGAAGCCTGCCCTTTACAAGCAAGTGAGGTGGTACAAAGAGCAGAGCTTTCTGATGTGTCATCTGCACTCTGCATCCTAGGTGTAGTTCTGCCTCACATCCGGAAAACTGACCTTACTTCTCAAGAAAAAATTGCCCCTTAAGTCCTCTTTCCAAGTTACTTTTAGCAATCAGTCCAATCTTGCTAGGCTAGGCTGAAAAAACCCATAAAGTTCCTTTTTCTTTTGAAAATAAAGGAAAATGTACTTTAACAAACTATGAAGATGGGCAGGATCTCAATAAATGTTGGACTTGGAAATGTGAAATGAGTGAATAAAATCAGTTCAGAGGCTTGTCTAATCCTCAGAATGTGAAAGAGCATTGGACCTACAGAGAAAGAGCTTCACAAAACTTAAAATCTATGGCCATACCTCTTTGACATGAAAGGGCCAGTTTAGCTCATGAGCCTATCTCATTTTGGTAATTCTGTGACTGAGCCTTTTGTATTAAGGAAGCAAGGTACTTTTCAGATTGGTGTGGTGTAAGGAAAATCAATAAAACCTCACGTGGGTGTGCTGTTGGCTTTTCTGAGTTCATTGTTGGATGGAAAATTCAGACTACTTCTCAGCCTGAGTCATCTAAAAATTGGATTTTTTCATTTGCAAATGGAACATTTAATATGCCTGTTAATTTCTTCACATGATGACATTTAAAGGTGAAAGTGATAATACTGCTGGGACGGTGTTCCTGGGAAACCATGGTCTTTATGATGCTGGGACAAAGAGCTGCCATTGTGGTTATCAGAGGACAGAAACCAGAGTTCTGGTATGATTTTCCTGTAGACTGATGAAGAAACTTTCCCATTATGGCTTGTGGGTATATGATATGTTGGAGATTCATAAATAGAATTTTTAGGTGCAGCGAACGTCTTTCTGTTGGACAAATGGGTGTTTGCAACTTTTAGGTGTATCTAGGGACAGGGACCTCACCACCTTTCTCAGTAGCCTGTTCCATTACCAAGGAAGTCAAGAAATGTTTGTATTTCCAACTATGTCTCTCCTACTTAAATTTTTCCCATTTTTCCTTGGTCAGTGTTTCATTTACACTGAGAATAACTTCTCAGCATTGTTCTCATCAAATGCTTTCATGGACTATTGGCTTATACTCCTCAAGCCTTCTCCAGGCTGAATTCACTCCAGAAGAAATGCATTTTTAGGCTTCTTGCTTGTACAACAATGATGATGATAATACTACTAGCTAATGGCCATCATTAAAAAAATAACATTTATATTAAATACTTACTAATTATTAGGCAGTGTCCTAAGGATTTTACATGTATTGGTTCATTTATCCTCCTGATAATCCAATAGAGATATGAATGATTATTTTGCCATTTTAAAGATTAGAAGCTGAAACTGAAGTTAATTTGCCCAGGTTCTTACTGTCAGTTTAACCCATATCGTTCTATGATGTTCTGTAGCTTCCCTGATCATTAAGATTACTCTGAGTTTCTTGTATGTTTATCTTATGCACAGACATACACATGTGTTACATGCATGTATGCATATATACATATGCATATATAGATGTATATATACATATGTATACACACATATATGTATACATTGTGTATATGCGTGTACGTACACATATGCATTGGAAAAGAAATGTGGGTAAATTTGCCAAATGTATGCAATACTGCTTTGTGCCATGCTGAAGTATTAACACTTTTTAAAGGAAAGACTAACTGACCTTCATCTGTACTGAAATTACTCCCTTAGGAACATTTCATTTCTCTTTTCCATTAATAAGCTGTCTTGAAGAGCAAATTAGTTCTATTAAAGATGCTACATTAAGTTTCAAAGTGTTAAAGCCAAAAGAATTTTAGTATTTTCCCCTTTATTCTATCCACATATGTCATAGATGATAAAATTTTACAGCAATTCCTACTCTGTGTATTGCCTCTCAGACCTAGGGGTTGTTAGTCAGTAGCTAAGAGGAACCATTGCCAATCCACCCCTCCATGAATAGGCTATGGGCCACTTTGTAACCTTGTATCATCTACTAGGAGGGATAAACATAAGCCTACCTTGCAGATGGAAACAAACCATTCTGCAGGTGGTATTTGTACAGTGAGTGCATTTTCAGAGCTGCTTCTGGTCCTTGGTGGAATGAGGAATGCAGACAGCGAAGTGCACATTTTTATGGGGATTTAATAGTATCTAAAAACTCAGAGAACCAGGATATATTATTTGGCTTAGGGTTTGAAGGCAAGGAACTGAGGAAGAACAGAGGAGTACCTCAGGTGGAATTTGTTAGTTTTGTATTTGAATTGAGCTGCTGCTCCTAGATCAGCACCACTATCTGCCATGCTAGACTGGGGGAAGAAGGAAGAACAGCAACATTTGGATTCTAATTGTGGCTTTGCCATGTTGCCACTTTGTAGGCAAGTGTCCTCTGACAGGTTGAGTGTTCCCTCTGGGCCTCAGTTTCCTTACTTGTAAAGGGGGATCAGACTATATGGACCTCATGGGCTTCTTGTGATGGATAAACAGGTTAATAAATGGGAGACTGCTCTGGGTATATAAAGAACATTGGAAATGTTAGCAATTACTAATAATTATATTTTAGATGTGTTGTAGTCTATATCAAATTTATTTATTCCCTTTTCCTCAGAAATAAGTTGATTAATTTCCCAAGTATCTCTCACATTATGGGATTAAAAATATTGTTTTTAACAATGATCATATTAAGATTAGCCACTGATTCTATTTTGTCTCCTTCAGCCCACTTTTGAGCAGACCTGGGATGGACTTCCCCTGGTTGAAGGCAGTGAGAGGACTTCTTAATTCTCCTAAATCTATATGCTGTCTACCACCCATCTACTTATTTGGCTTCAAAGTTCATGGCTTTCAGTTAATCAGTGGCCATTTAAGTTAGGCTCATGGTCTCCAAAGCTGGGGCTGTATGGATGCCCATGTAGTAGGCAAGATGATCTATTTGGGTATGTGGCAAACCTTAACACTTGTACTTACTTTAAATCGAAAACAGGAAGATATTAAGTTTTACTAATGCTTAATCGTTGGATTGACACTGCCTGCCCACTTGGATCTCTGTGTTAGGAAAATGCCATATTTGTCTTCCAGTACCTTGAAAAAAGAGTGGGTGTTTCACAATTCAAAGTGGTTTTCAGCAAAGGCCACACTTTTTCAGTGTGTTGCCACATACTGTGGTTTACCTGGGAGGGAGAAGGTTATGGCTTGTTGTTGTTGTTAGGTGCTGTGGAGTCACACTCATAGTGACCCTCGTAGGGTTTTCAATGGCTGATTGTTTCAGGATTGCCTTGGGAGTGGATTGCCATGTCCTCCTCCCATGGTTATGGCTTATGTAGTCTTAAATAATAGAATATTTTAATACTTTGCAAGGAAATGGAAATTGATCATGGAACTCTTTTGCAGTACTCAAGAGGACTCTCTACTTATCTTGAGGAAACTATCTTAGAAGTTGTTGAACTTAGAGATGAGTTACACTCTTTTCTTTTAAACAAAGACAAATATTCCAAATTTGCTGACCTTTTCTTGCTAAGTAGTTGGCAATAGTATGATATCCAGAAGATATTTTTAAAAATGACTTAACATATTCCTTCAAGGTGAATTTTAGCAATGAGTGAAACATAACTGCTTAAAAGAATTGTATTTTAAAAATGAAGATCTGGGCATTGCAGTGCATGCCTGTAATCTCAGCTACTCAGGAGGCTGAGGCAGGGGGATTACAAGTTTGAGGTCAGCCTGGCCTATATAACCAGATCTTGTCTCAAAAAAATTGTTCAACAAATAAAAATAAAAAATAAAAATGGACACTGGAAAACGTTTTTATATTTTATGTGATTTCATTGCATTGTTACCTAAAACCTCTGCATAATTTTAAAAATTGGAAGGAAATATTTCAATATCTTTAAATTTTTTCCAAATGAAGAACTGTAGTAAATCTTGAACTCGTTAAAAATGTTAGTATATCACACCTTCTGATTTAATTCATAAACAAATCTGATCCTAATTAGGAAATAAGGAAATTCACTTTTTTTTTTTGCAGTACTGGGGGTTGAACTCAGGGCCTTGCACTTGCATGCTTTGCAAGTGCTGTACCACTAAGCTGCACCCTCAGCCCATTTTTTTTCTTTTTTGAGGCAGGATTTCACTAAATTATGCAGACTGCCTCTGGTCTAGAACTTGCGATCCTCCTGCCTCTGCCTTCCAAGGAGCTGGGATTACAGGCATGCACCACTGTGCCTGGTTTAGGAAATTCACTTTAACAAATGGAGCTGAGAAAACTGAATATACACATGTAGAAGACTGAAAACAGATTCCTATCTGGTGCCTTGTACACAAATCAACTTAAAATGGATCAAAGACCTTAATGTAACACCTGAAACTTTGAAGCTAGCAGAGGAAAACAGAGGTAAAACACTTGAAGATCTAGACATAGGCAAAAGGTTTCTGAATATGACTTTAAAAGCTAAGGAAATAAGAGCACACATTGACAAATGGGATTTATTTAAATTAAGTAGCTTCTGCACAGCAAAAGAAACAATCAACAGAGTGAAGAGGCAGCAAGAAAAATGCATGGAACTGGAGATCATCATGTTAAGTGAAATAAACCAGAATTAGAAAAACAAATACTGCATGTTTACACTCATATGTGGAAGCTGGGGAGAAAAATGAGCACTTGAAACTAAAAGGGGAAATTATAGGGATACAGAAAGGGAAGAAGAAAGGGGAAAGGGGGAGGGGATTAGTAAAGAGTAATGTTGTTGTTGTTGTTAGGTGCCCTTGAGTTGTGTCCAACTCATAGAGACCCTAGGGGGTGAATATGCTCAAAGTACCTTATATATATAATGTATATATGGAAATGCCAGAATGAAATCCCTTTGTACAAAGTTGTTGTTGTTAGGTGACAGCATAAGCTAATGAAAAAGAAAAAAATATATAAAATATTTTTGAGTAATTGGAAGATGAAATTGAAAACTATATTCATGATAATATAGTAAGCATGGACAATGATGTATTTCTCCTGTTTGTATCTTCATATATGAGCTCTTTACAACCAAGATATTCATTAAAACCTAGCATCAAAATAACATAATTTAGAACAAGTACTTCAAGTTGCTATATTAAAAGATTTTTAAAATTAAGGACCAGTGTTCATTCATATTGCTCTCAATAAATTCTGTTGAAAAAACATGTTAGGTGGGAAAAATTTTGTGCCATTTTTTAAAAATGCAACCTTGTTTTAAATACTAATTTAATTTTTTCCAATTCTTTAAAAAATGATATTTATATATATTTATATCATAATCATGTAAATATATTAGTTGTAGTATATGTATATGATTTGGAAACTCCTTTAATTTTTTGGAGGGTGTATATGCCTTGTTTTTTTAATTTGGAGGCCACTGAACTAGATTAGTTGCTCCAGACATGTGACAGTGAATATGACCTTGAGTTGTCTGGTGAGGTTCCTATCAAGAGCCTGGCTGAGAGAACAGTTATTAAGATGAAGAACATGTTATCCTCCCATCCCCCACGAGTATTATGTCTTCTAGTCTTGGCTCAAGTTAGATCACTGAAAGCTTTATGTGTGTTATATAAGATTGGGTCAAAGTGAAAAAGTAGAGCTGGAAAGGTGCAAGAAATTGTGTGTGGGTCAATAACTGGAGAGGGAGAAAGGAATCAGGGCATGGAGAGATTGAAATTTTGTGACACTCTTTTATCTTCAGCTTGACCCACCTTTAGGCCTTGGAAAAGTTGTTGCAAGGTAATATTCTCCAGCATCTCTCATTCCCCTTATGAACTTGCCTCCAGTTACACAAAGCATGCAAAATCACAGAAAGGAATGAGAAGTGATGGACAGTATTTGCTTGTATTGTTCCTTAACTGTTTTATGCTTGTAAGCCCTAGATAATGAGGTAGAAACTAAAGCAAGAACATCAAGCAGACCTTAATGTTAATCCTGGTTCCACTGGTTGCTTTCTGGCACTGTGACCTAGGGCAAGTATGTTAATAATTTTTGGGTTAATTTAATCTTTTTTTGAACCTTAGTTTTATCAGCCACAAAATGAAGATATCCCTATGGACCTTTCAGCGTAGTTGAGAGGAAAATTCATGGAAAATATGTTGCCAGGATTCTGGGATATGCAAGTATTCAGTGACAATAGCATTATTCATCAGATTGTCACCTCTTGATGCTCTGTGATTCTTCTTATTGATTTAGAAATATTATTAGCATATTTTAATTTTACAAAATAGTGGGTTTCATTGTGACATTTTCATAATGCATAAATGTACTTTGACCATATTTATCTCCCTATAACACTTTCTTGCCTACCCCATCCTCTTCCTCTTCCCTAATAGTCTCTCTTCTATGGTTCTTTTCTATACCTGCAGTACCTAATGCAGACCTAAGCACATACTAAGTGCTCAGTTAGTATTTATTGAATTGGATTAGTGGGAAGACATATTAAGACAAGGTTGATTTAGGAATCTAGTGCCACCTCAGACTTGAGACTTTCTATTTACTTTCTTTAGCCCCATTGAAACACCTTATTTTTGAAGGACATTCTGAGCTTTTACTAACCCCACAACTTATCACAATAAATCTTTATACATTTATATGTATTCAAGTTTCATCACTTTAGGGGGAAAATGAAAATATTCTAAATTCCATCTTTTCTCTTTATTAGTAAAGTTTGAAATTTGTGACTCTTTCTTGTCCTTTGGTCCTAATAGAAGAATGCAAGCAATATCATTATGTTTCTCTCTGCATCAACGCCATTCATAAATGACTCCTTCCTGGCCCCACCTGACATCGCTAAATGTTTCTCACCAAGCCTCTTGCTCTAGCCAGATGAGTCTCACCATTGAGATCTAAGCATTGTGCACGACTAAGATAAGCTTTTCCTTTGTTATGTTAAGATCTCCTGTTCCTAAATGTGAGGCTTTGCCTGGCTCTTAAACTTCTCAGTAAGTTCTTCCACATTGCTTACTCATTTATAGTTAAGTGTCAAATGTATATATTTATGTTTTCCACAAATGAGATCTGACTCACCTGAGGGTAGAAAGAGGGTCTTATTCCTCAGTTATTCCTCAAAGGTCCATATATTCTGCAGAGCACATAGCAAGTGATTAGTTATGATGGGATAACCATGAAAGTGCTTTGTAAAATTGAATGTAATGGATTATTGAAATTCATTCATGTACATAATAATCGTTTACTGAGTACCTACTGTGCTGGATGAGGCTGGGGTTTAGCTCTATTGGTAGAGTGCTGCTTTGCACTTTCTGAGGACCCTGGTCCGAACCCCAGCACTGCAGAAATGGGAGAAAGATGTGGCAGCCCACTCCTGAAACAATCCTGAAACAATTAGCCATTGAAAACCCTATGAGGGCCGCCAGGCATGGTGGCTCACGCCTGCAATCCCAGCGTCTCCGGAGGCGGAGGCAGGAGAATTCCAAGTTCGAGACCAGATGCAGTCTGCGTAACTTAACTTGTCTCAAAGAGTAAAAAATGGGCTGGGGGAGCAGCTCAGTGGTCCAGCACTTGCAGAGCATGCAGGCACGAGGCCCTGGGTTCAACCCCCAGTACCGCAAAAAACCAAAAACAAAAACAAAAGCAAAAACAAACGAACAAAAAAATACCCTATGAGGGTTGCTATGAGTCAGCTATGACTCGATGGCACCTCACAACAACCATCCTGGATAACTAGGATGGATCAAAGGGACATGTAAGTATTCTTTGTTGTTGTTATTTGTTGTTGTTGTTGTTAGGTGCCATGGAGTAAGTGTCCAACTCATAGCCACCCCACATACAAGAGGCGAAATACTATTGGCAGTGATTCTCTGCTATTCATATGGTTTTCAATGGCTGATTGGTTTTTTCTTTTGGTGGGGGGAGTGGCTTGCTGGGTCCTGCTCCCAAACCTACAGCACCTGGTGCTCCCAGGCGGTCTCCCATCCAGGCACTAACCAGGCCCCACCCTGCTTAGCTTCGGAGATCTAATGGGATTGGTAGCCACAGTGGTATAGCTGCAGACTTGTTGTTAAGTGATTCTCAAAAATTCCTGAGAAGAGAAATTTGATAAAAGACTAGATTTTCTGCAGTTAAGTGGCATGAATGCTCAGACTTGATCACCAAAGGGTTGTGTGACATCAGTGACTTATGGAACCAGAGATATTTAGGTTGCATGTGTATAACCTAATTGAAGACAGAATATGCTTATCAGAAGAGACTTGTTAATGTCTACATTGCTCATCACTGCATCTTAGTGCCCAGGATGCAAGGTCTGGGGGATAGAAGGATTTTTAACAAACACTGTTGAATGAACAGTGAGACTTTTACTAGGGGAATTAAATTTACTCTGGTATGCTTACAAAGTAAGGCTTCTTAAGCCTGAAGGTCAGACAAAGGTAAGTCCACTAAGTTGCTTCTACCCCAAAATGACTCTTAGAAAACACCCAGCTGGTCACTTGAGCCCCCAATCTGTCCTTTTCTATTTGAAATCTCTCTTAAAGCACCTTTTGGCAGTAATACTACATTTTCCTCTTATCTGAAAGTTAACCTAACTTTATGCATTTTTATGCATAGTTAAAACACTGAATCTTAGTTTGTCTTCTTTTCCATATCTGGCCTACATTTACTGTGTTATATTCTGTAAATATCACCCTGAAGCAACTGCCGTTAGTCAGTCTGCATCTCTTACTTGTGGTATTTGACACTCAAGTTTTCAGTTAGCCACCTTCTTCACTTTTAGCAACTTCGTAGTAAACCACACTAAACTATGAGAAAACAGTTGATCATTCTGTCACTTCAGAGAGCAGGTAATTTGGGAGACATTTTAAAATAAGCATAAAAAACTCAAACCCATTTTGGGATTAAAAGTGACTTGAGGATGAATTGCTGTTATTGTTATTGCTACTCCTTTTAGGGAGGGCAATGATTTGAGAATCTTTCTCAGTGCACTCCATACAACCAAATCATCTGGTCTATATGTTGAGTCCAAAAAACACTGGTGCACATTTTCCCCAAGGAACAAATGAGGGAAAGGGAATCTGAAAGATCACAGTGGATTTTTGGTAAAAAGAAAAAAATAATAAAATAAACTTAAAAAGTAAAAAGAAAAAAAGAAGAAAAATAAACTTCTAATGAAGAGCTTCCTTGAAAGTAAAGGTTCTATATGGTGAAAAGTATTGCTTTCTTTTTTTTTATTAGAACTTTTTAATGTACATCATAATGTGATTCATTTTGACATGCTTTTCATGGTGACAATTTTCATATATGCAATTTGATAAACATTATTCATATAGGTTACCCCTTACCCTCCCCTATGTTTTCCCCCTCCCCCCTTCCCATCTAAGTTTCCCATCCAAGTCTTCTCTATAAAAGTATTGCTTTCTTAGCCACTGCCTTTGTGTTTTCTCTCATGTATTAAATGGCAGTAGCAGTCAAATGCCATTTGCCTCTCTCTTCCTTTATGACCTAGTTTCAGCACTATTTCCTTCACTTCAGCCTTTAAATTGCTGTCCTACAGTGACAAGACTGGAAGCAAGCACAGGGTGTGGATAGAGATCATGGGGGCTCCTGGATTCTTTTACTAGGCCATGTCAACACTACTTCTTTTACTAACTCTAGGAACAAGCATTGTGGCCTATGTTCTACCTGGATTGCTCATCCCTTGAATCTTGGCATTTCTAACTCACTGGCACTTCTCCAGAGTCCTACCCTAATCATTATATCTAATGTAGCCGCAGTTCTCCCCAGCTTAGTCATTCTCTGGATTGAATTCCTCTAGTTTGTTTATAGCAATTTATCTGACTTATCTATCTTATCTAATTTAACTATCAGAAATGATCTATTTTATTTTCTTAATTTTTCTTTTCTTCCTTCTTCACTAGAATGCAACCTCCATGCAGGCAGAGATTGTGTTTGTCTTGTTCAGCATATATATATATATATATATATATATATATATATATATACATATATACCGGGCATAGTGTCTGGTACCTTCTAGGTGAATGTTGTTGTTGTTGTTAGGTGCCGTCGAGTTGAGTCCGACTCACAGCAACCCTCAACTCTCATAGGGTTTTCAATGGCTGACTGTTTTGGAATTGCCTTGGGAGTGAGTTGCCACATCCTTCTCCCTTCTAGGTGAATAGGAGCTATTTATTCCATAAATGAATGAATGAAAAGGACAGAGGGCAATGTAGGACTGCCACATATATCTTCTTTGTGAAATGTATAGTCACAGAACAGAGCCTCCCAAAGTTTGTTAGGCTTGCTGACCTCTACCCACATCTACTGATTCATGTGGGAATAAATGATATAATCATAAGAGACAGAACTGTCTCTTTAGTGATTCTAAAGTTGGACGTGATACGTGAAGGGTTTGGGAGTACAGGTAACATTTTTATTTCTTTCATAGGGTAAAAGGAATGACTTAGGCAGAGACTGGAAAATAAAGGAAAAACCACTTGACCACATTCATAATGCTGGATCTAATTTTCTGCACTGTGCTTCATGGCAAAAAAAAAAAAAAAAAACAGTGAGTTGCTGGTAAAGGATGAAATGTATCTTGTGAAGATATAAAAAAAGATGTTTGTCAGGAGACTCATGAACTTAATCAAGGGAATAGAGTTGCTGGATTTAACAAAAACAAACAAAAACCAGATGCCTAGTTAAATTTGATTTCTGATTTTCAGATAAACAAAGAATAATTTTAATATAATATGCCTCATGCAATATTTGGTGTCTTGTATTTTATCTGGCAATGCTACAACAGTGTTCTCATCCAGGTCCCATGACTTTATATTATTCACAAGGATATTATAAGAATTTTATCAGATGCCTTGTTGATTTCTAGACACTATTTGTGGCAATGTTTCCCAAACCATGTTTCATGAAACTATGGAGTCCCACAGATGTGAATGTACCATGAATGCATGGTCAAATGTGTTTATAGAGGGTCACATTGCATATTAGGATATCAAAGGTGCTGAGAAGCCCTGTGGTAAAGACACACACATATAACAAACACACTGTCCCCAAACTCTGCTTCTATTTTGAAGCTCCACGCTGTCTAACTGAATTACCTCCTTTTGGGATTCCACTCTCAGCTCATGTGACCAGCATTGCTGAGTACTTTGACTCTGTCATTGGGCCAGGTTCTGTACTGGCTGATTTTCACCTTTCCCCCTGGGAACAAAAAATACAGGAACCTGAGATTTAGGCCCTGAAGAAAAATTTCATGGTCTTGCTGGAATGTCACTGTTCATTGTCAACTGTGTGAGCCAGCCAGAATGGTTCTGGAGCCTTCTGAAGTTCAGGGACTCGCTTGTACATATGCCCAGCTTAGAAGAAACTCTGTAATGAGACTCGTTCATTGTTTTAGACATATTTTGTTGTCATGATTTTTAAAGTTGAATATACCAATATTCATGTGGAAAAGCATTATGTTATCATAGGAATTAATTTGTGCATAATTTTCTAGGTGAAATCCAGGATTCATCTTCTTAAAAGGTAAACTTAATGACATTGTTTCATAAATACCATCATTCCTCACTGTCAGTCCTCCATGAACACTCTAGCCTCTGACATTCAGTGAAGCAATAAAGAAATCAAACATGCCTACCTAACCTTTATGAAAATATTTAAAATTATGATTCAATTTTTAATCTCCCATGGCAGCAGTAAAATAAATGATATAAATCTCAGTAGGACAAACTGCCTGCTTTGCAATAACACTTAGAATATGCCCTAAGCAGGCACACATTCCTTTTAGTCATGAACTGAGAGGGCATGAGTCTGAGCACAGGGAGGGTGGTGCACATTGACATTTTGCATTTCTGAGGCATCTATTTACGTAATTGTCTTTCAAAGAGGCTAGAGAGTGGAGATGCAGTTTTGACACATCCTGTGCTAACAGTTTGGGTCTTAATATAATACATTTTTCTTCTTTGCCATTGATTTTCTCCCTTTTGCCATTAAAACAAAATAAAACAAAGAAAAACCAAGAGAACTAAAACCATACAAAGCGACCACTATGACAAAAAGAACTAAACGTAAGGAAAAGCATGGGTTTGTTACTTTGAAAAAGAAATGAAATAATCTACTCCCTTTAAAAAGATGGGGTTTAAAGTTTATAGAGTCCATTGTGAAATCTCTTGCACAACTAGCTGAGGTCTGGGGCACTAAGCCATAGGAATGGGAATGGATAAATTTAAGGATGCCAAATGTGTGTTGAAATGATGCTAACACAATATGCTGTAGATTTAGTAACTAGTTACTCAGTGTTTCCACACTTTAAACAGCTAACAAAACTTACACCCCTAGGAAGAAATTTTAGTAGTTTTACAACATCTCATGTATGCTATACATTGCTTAAATAAGTGTGTGTGTGTGTGTGTGTGTGTGTGTGTGTGTGTATGTTTGTGTTGCTTGGGTTGTGACTATTTTGAGACAAGCCAGAATCTAGCCCATATATATTTGCTGAATACAGGTATGTTGAATCTATGAATGCCATATACATAATTATAGTTTTAAGACAAAATAATCCAATCTATGAGTAATTGTCCAACTGATCAGATTTCTTTGGATCTTCTGGCAACTTGGCTGATCTTTTGGATTAGATTGACAGGTTTTTCTCAATCTTGGTACTACTAACATTTTGAGCCAGATAATTCTTTGCTGAGTACTCTGACCTTTGTATATTTGAATGTTTAATAGTATTTCTGTCTTCAACCTACTAGATGCTAGTAGCATACTCCCAGATGTGACAACCAAAAATATCTCCAGATATTGCCAAGTCTTTCGGAAGAAGAGAAAATGCTCATCAGTTGAAAACCACTGGGTTAGAAGATGGTACATGGTCAGGTCCAGGCTTCCCATGAGTTGACTCTTGTCTTTTACAGGTCAGGTGATTTTACCACATTTGCTTTGACAGATGGAGTCCAAACACTCATGACTGAAAGAGGAGGAAGATCAAGAAGAGAAGCTAGCCTAAATGTCCATCTGTGGATAAACAGAATGTAATGGACCAGTACAATGGAATAGTGTTTATCCATAACAAAGGAATGAAGTAGTGATACATGTTACAATGCAGATGAACCTTGAAAACATGCCAAGCGAAAGAAGCCTGTCATGGTTTGAATATAAAATGTCCTCCAAAGATCATGTGCATTAATATTGGTTCCCAGCTGGTAGCACTGTCTTGGGAGGTTGTGGAACTTTGGGAGGTGGATGTAGCTTCGCAGAAGTATTTCCTTTGGAGGGGTCTTTTGAAAGTTTTTACCCCAGACCAGCATTCTAGGTCACTTTCTGTTCTGATTTGCCATGCTGTGAAGTCATCTGACACAGGACCTACCACCACTGCCATTACCATGCCTGCACTGCTGCCATTATAGACTGATCTACTGCTATGAGCCTTCAATTAATCTCTTTCCTCCATAAGTTGGTTTCAGTTGGTTTTCTACTGCAATGATGATAGCTGACTAATATAGAAAATTGGTACTGATAATAGGGTTGTTGCTACACAGAAACCTAACCATGGGGTGCCATTTCTTTGGAACTCTTTTGTGGGAAGAGTTTAGAAGAGTCTGGGTTGCAGGTGAGAGAAGCCCTTGAGGGACTGAGGGGCAGCTTTGGTGAGAGTAAGAATGAACAGATTGCTGCCGCAGATAGAAATTTTAGATGGAACTCATAGTGTTTCCCAGGGAAATAAGGATTCTACTGGACACTGGACTAAAGTCAGTTAATGGTATATTCTAACAAAGAGACTGTCTGCATGCTGCCCTTCTCCTAACTTGAATGAGGCTGAATTTAAAAGTAATGGACTAATTAACTTGATGGCTGAAATATAAAAAAGTACAGTGTTCAGGCTGTATGTTGGTTACCACTTGCTGCTTTTAGCTGGATTTATGAGAAAAATACGGATCAAAAGGCACAGAAAAGAGAGCTGGAAAATATTCAGTTTAAAGAAGGAAAAAGCTGTGGCTTGTCTAAGGTTATTGTAGACAGGCCTGGTTTGGACCAAGAGGGCTTAATTGTTAAAGAGATAAGCTTTAGTGAAGAAAAGACCTGACCTTTTTACTGGGGGAAAAGAAATTCCTTGAAGCACAGAAGTTGACCAGACCACTCCTGTATAAGGGCCCAGGGTATGAAAATGCCGTGTCTGAAAACGTGTCTCCTGGATTTAAAAACAGAGTATCTGAAAAGCTGTCTCCTGAATGTACTCCTGAAAAGGCCTGCCAGGGAAATGACTTTCTGGCCTGGACACATAGAAACCTTCACTCCAGCTGTGGTTCAAAAGGGTGAAGCTACCTCTTGAGCCAGCAGCAAAAACTGATGATGTCCTTGTGGTGGTGGTTTTGTAGGCATGCAGAATGCAATAGTTAAGGAGCTATGGATTCTATCAACAAGGTTTCAGAAGACAGCCTGTGAAGCCAGGCAATGTATACCAGGGTTGGGTGCCCTGATGCAAACCCCTGAAGCGTTGATATGTGAAATTTTGTAGGTGGAGCCTAAGCAGCAATGGGGACTCCAGGATGTTGGATATACCAGCAATAAAAAACATCTGCCAAGGAGAGCTACTAGCAGTGGATGGAGCCAGCCCAAGAGTGCCATGCGGGTAGAACTGTGCAAGCCATTTTGAGCTCAGATGATGCCAGATACCAGATTATGACACGTGTGCCAGAAACTAGACTTAAACTGACAGAGTTTGTGTGCCCAGTGGCATATAGGTCTTGCTATGGACTGATCTTTTCCTTTCTGTGTGCCATTTCTCCCTTCTGGAATGGGAATATTTACTCTGTGACATTATATGTTAGAAGTATACAATCGTTCTTTTTCAGGGGCTTACAGCTAAGTTTGCCTTGAGTCTCAGTGGAGACTTTGGAGTTAGACTTTTAAACACAGTTAAGACTGTGGGGGACTTGTAAAGTTGAACTAATGCATTTTGCATTATGAGATGGCCATGGACCTTTGTGGGCCAATGATGAAGTGTCATGGTTTGCCTCAAAGGTCATGTGCTTTAATATTTGGCCCCCAGCTGGTGGCACTATCCTGGGAAGTTGTGGAACTTTGAGAGGTAGGTCTAGCTGAGAGGAAGTGAGTCACTGGGAGGATGACCTTGGAGGTTTTAATCCCATAGCTGTGGCTCCATGCTCTCTCTGCTTCCAGCTCAGGAAGATGTAAGGCATCACGATTTGTCCTGCCTTCTGCCACTGCCACTGCCATACCTGCCACACTGCCACTATGGACTGATCTACTGACTGTGAGCCCTCAATAAATCTCTTTCCTCCATGTTCATATTCATTGGTATTTCTGTACCACAGTGACAACATCTGAGTAATACAAAGCCCAACAAAAAGTCACATATCATTCCATTTTTTTATGAAATATACAGAATAGATAAACCCATAGAAATTTAAATTAGCTTGGGGGTTGTCAAATGCTGGGATGGGGAAAACTGCTTAATAGGTATAAGGTTTCTTTTTGGAGTGATGGAAATGTTTTGGATCTACATAGATATCATGGTTGTATAACATTGTAAATACACTAAATGTCATTGTATTGTTCCCTTTAAAATGGTTATTTTTATTTTTTTTTGCAGTACTGAGAGGTTGAACTCAGGACCCTGTGCATGCTAAGTAAGTGCTGTACCACTGAGCTAAGTAAGTGCTGTACCATCCCCATTTAAAATATATATATTTTTATTTTGAGACAAGATCTCACTAAGTCATACCGATTGCCTCTGGCCTCGATCTTGCAATCTTCCTGCCTCAACCTTCTGAGTAACTTGAATTATAGGCATAATCCATGGTATCTGGCTAGAATGATTATTTTTTTAAAAAAAAATTTATGTTCAATTGGCACATAAATTTACATATTCATGGCGAACTATGTGATGTGTTAATACATGTATACATTGTGTAATGATCAAATCAGGGTAAGCACATCCATCACCTCAAATATTTAACATTTCCTTGTGATGAGAACACTTACAATCTTCTCTTTTAGCTATTTTGAAATATGCAATACATTTTTAAACATTCATTTGACACAGTGTACAAGTGGCAATGAGATAGGGTTTTACTGTGTAGCACAGGCTGCCCTGCAACTTGCTATGTAAAGGAGGCTTGCCTTGAACTCACATTGATCCTCCTGCTTTATCCTCCCAAGTGCTGGGATTATAGGTACATGCCATCATCTCCAGCTTTGCAGAGCAATATTTTTAAATTATGGTTCACAACTGCCATGTGATAAGACAGCAGAACTTATTCTCCTTATTGAACTGTATCTTTTTACTCATTGATCAAAGTCTCTCTTTTCCCTATCTACTTCCTACTCCTAGCCTCTGGAAACCACCATTCTATTCTCTAATTCTATGAGCTGACTTTTTAGATTCCACATATGAATGATATCATACAGTATTTTCTTTCAGTGGCTGGCTTATTTCACTTAACACAATATCCTCTGGACTTATCCATATTGTTACAAATTTCATTAATTGAATCCTGTTGCCAGGATTTCATTAATTTTTATGGTTGAATACTATTCTATTGTTTAAATGTACCATGCAAGATGGCTAATTTTATATGAATTATATGAGTTATATGAATTTCAACTCAGTGAATGAAAAAGAAATGAGAGCCTGGGCAGTTGTGACAGAGGCCCAATCTAAGGAGAAGAGAGTAGGCTGGGGGAAGTAGAATTGCCCCATTTTAAAAACTGTGGTTTGTTGAGTGCTGAGGGCTCCAAGTAGCTTCAATGTGGCTACAGGAGAGAATGGAAAGCAGAGGGGTGCCCAGTTTCCCATCCTTTCTTAATTTAATCAGTTGTTGTTGGTGGTTAGGTGCCGTCAAGTCGAGTCTGACTCATAGCTACCCTCAGGGTTTTCAGTGGCTGACTGTTTCTCGGGATTGCCTTGGGAGTGGGTTGCCACGTCCTTCTCCCATTTTGCGGTGCTTGGAATTGAACTTGGGACCTCAGAGACTGCAGAGCAGCGCTCTACCAACTGAGCAAAATCCCAGCTCAATTTAATCAGTTAGTTACACCTAATGACCATTGAGGACTTTTCATGCATGATTTCATTTTTAGGGTTGTCCTAAAAATCCAATGAGATAACAGATTTAAAATTGCTAGCACATAGGTGTCCAATAAATAATGGTAATTGTTAGTTCCAGGTCTCACAGACAGGCATCTTCCTCTCATCTTGGACACTCCACTCCCATGCACTCACCAGACTAATTTGGGCATTTTGCCAGCAATGCCCTTCTTCCTTACACTGAGTACATTAGAGTCTACTCTTTTAGTTGTTAGGTTTATATCAAAACCAGTCATGCATCTGACCATAGTGCACAAAGAAAGATTGCATTCACAGCCAGCTGAAGGTCAGATATGGTCAGGAGACTCAGTGTCACAATCACATGGGAGGAACTGACACAAGGAAGTGGTTAGTCAAAAGAAGTGCTTCAGTATCCTGGGCATGAGAGGCATCTTCAAAGAAATGTGTTGTTCCTCTTTCAGTGAAAGCTTGGAAGGGACATGGAAACAAATGAAAAAGCCAAGTAGTTCAGAGTTAATACTTAGAACTTCCCCTCTGTTTCTTTAAAATACAATCTTAATAAGGTTTTTCTTCTATAATATGTTTCATAGAGAGAACTCGTGTATGTGTGTGTGTTTGTGTAGAAGGGCATAAAGAAATGTGCCTGTGAAGAGAAAAGCAGGGGTTAAAGGGGCTTTGAAATGAAAGTGGCTTAAGTTTTCTCAAATTCCATCCTAGGAGGTTGTTGTTGTTGTTAGGTGCCATCGAGTTGGTTTCCGACTCATAGTGACCCTCATAGGGTTTTCAATGGCTGACTGTTTCGGGATTGCCTTGGGAGTGGGTTGCCAGGTCCTTCTCCCATTTTTATGGTGCTGGGAATTGAACTTGGGACCTCAGAGACTGCAGAGTGGCGCTCTACCAACTGAGCTAAATCCCAGCCCATCCTAGGAGGTAGGTAGTCCTTTTTGCTCTTTATGGGAAACAAAAAAAAACCTTTATAGTACATTCTTTCTATTACTTTTTTTTTTCTTTGCAGTACTGGGGGTTGACCCCAAGGCCTCATGCCTGCATGCTTTGCAAGTGCTGGACCACTGAGGTGTGTCCCCAGCCCCCCCCCTTTTTTTTTTTTTAACCTTTTGAGACAGGGTCTTGCTAAATTACTCAGATTGCTTCTGGTCTCGAACTTGCAATCCTCCTGCCTCCACCTCCCCAGCTGCTGGGATTACAGGTATGCGCCACCGTGCCCTGCTTTTTCTATTACTATTAGATACAATTATTTTATAGAAGAATATAATTTTATAGAATTATATTTTGCTTCTTCTAATGTTCCCCATGTGTCTGTCAGCTTGTTGTTCTGTGTGGGGGGCTTGTGTGTTGCTGTGATGCTGAAAGCTATGCCACTGGTATTTCAAATACCAGCAGGGCCACCCATGGTGGACGAGTTTCAGTTGAGCCTCCAGATTAAGACAGACTTGGGAGAAGGACCCTGCAGCTCACTGCCAAAATAATTAGCCATTGAAAGCCCTATGAATAGCAGAGAAGCACTGTCAAGCATAGTGCCAGAAAATGAGTCCCCGTAGGCTGGAAGGCATTCAAGAAACAACTGGGGAAGAATTGTCTCCTCAGAGTAGAGTCAACCTTAATGACAGGGATGGAGTGAAGTCCTTGGGACCTCCTTTTGTTGATGTGGCACCACTCAAAATAAGAAGAAACATAATGGCTGCAACAGTGGGCTCAAGCATAAAAAGATTGTGTGCATGGTAGTGTTGGGTAGTGTTTTTTTCTGTTGTACATAGAATCACTATGAGTTGTATCTAACTCAATAGCACTCAACAACAACAATCTTCTAATACTATCTGTCTTCCCAGTTGATTCAGGAGGAGTTAGGGGGAGAGATGAGGTAGAATTTTATTTTATTATTTTTTACAGCTTTTATTAGTAATTTTAATGTACAACCTAATAGATCTCATTATGACATTTCCATACATACATTTCATTGTACATTGATCACATTAACTTCCCTCTTCCCCTCTCATGACTCTCCTCCCTCCTCTCCTCTCTCCCCACCAATGGTCTCCTTTCTACTTGCATGCCTTTTTTGTGAGTATATCTTTTTATGTATGTACGTTCCGATTTTGTCATTTGGGCAAGATCCTTGATTTTTTTTCTTTTCTCCCATTACACTTTCTTCTTGTCCCTCTCTTTTTCATTTGTGAATTATCTTTCCCTATTTAAATCCTGTCTGCTTTCACAATCCATGTTTTGATAATAAATATATATTGCAATCTAAAATCCACATATGAGAAAAAACATGTGATGTTTATCTTTCTGGGTCTGGCTTAATTTGCTTAAAATGATAATTTCTAGTTACATCCGTTTTCCAGCAACTGCCATAATTTTATCCTTCTTTATGACTGAATAAAATTCCATGGTGTGTATATACCACAATTTCCATATCCATGATAAGGTAGAATTTTAGATACAGTGGTACCTTGGCACTTGACCACGATTTGTTCTGGAAGGCTTAGTCAAGTGCTGATCAGTTTGAGTGCTGAGCACTTTTTTTTCCCATAAGAAATAATATCAGCATATTTCAATGGTTCTGGCACCCACCAATAGCTAACTATCTTGTATTATTCATAGTACTGTATTTAGCAATAAGTTCTTTTTAAAATTTAATTGTTGTTTGTACTATTTTCTTCTTTTCTTCACTTTTAGCACTAGAAAGTTTCTTGGGTGCCATGACCATATGGTATACGTGTGTGTGTGTGTGTGTGTGTGTGTGTGTGTGTCTTTAAAAAACCCCACAAGATCATGAACACAGCACCAGGACAGGTCTTTGATACTTGAAATCTTCTGGCAAAGTGATGCTTTCCCCTTTGTTTCACCTGGAGAGTGTCATGGATATGTGTGGCATCTCATACAGGGTTTAGGGTGGACCGTAAGTGCCAAGCAAGTGGTCAAGCACCAAACCAGAATTCTCTAGAGAATATTGTCCAAGGTCCAATATGGTTTAGCACAGAATAGTTTGAGTGCTGAGGTACCTCTGTGGATAGAATCACAAACAAATGTTTACTTAATCCATTGCTAACCCCTAGACTTCCTCTTTGTTGAATTTTCTCTAGTAGAATTGAAAACTGTTGGCTTCCTATCAGGCCCAGAAAGGTTTGTATGGAGCTGTGCACTGACTTTATTTATTTATTTATTTATTTATTTATTTATTTATTTATTTATTGTGTAGAAGGTTGAACCTTCACACATGTTAGGTAAGTGCTGCACCACTGAGCCACACCCTCAGTCCCTTTTTTATTTTTTATTTTGAGACAGGCTGCCTCTGGCTTCGAACTCAAAATCCTTCTGCCTCAGCCTTTCAAATTGCTGAGATCACAAGTGTTTACTATGGTGCCCAGCCATGCACTGGCTTCAAAAATCACTTAATAAAAGTATAATTCCTCTGGTTTTAGGATCTAAAATTGAATATTTATAAGCATCTTCTAATTTTCAATTTGAACACTACATTTCATTGGTAAATAGTGTGAGCTTTGTTATTTTGAGGAAGAGGGCTCAGAGAGGCCTCTGGCATGTTATCTCATGGCAAACACCAGCTCATTTTGAGAGGATGGTTGGCTCTTTGGGCTAGTCAACCTGGGCACTCTGCCTCATAGCAGCGTGCTTATCTGAATCTAGCAGAAACTTTAGCAGGTTACAAAATGTGGCCACTAGATATGTATGCCCTTATATTTGTAAATAGACCAAAGATCAAGAAATTAGGCCCTGGGAAAGGACCCCTGTGTTTAAACAAACAATAGGTATCCTGAGCATCGTAGAAGCACAAGCAAATCTCTGAGAGGGGTTCTTGTCCCCAGGAGGAGTGGAGAAGCCTCCTGTTTCTAATAGCTTTGCAGAATGAGAGGCAGATCCTGAGAGGGAGAAGGATAGATCTTGCAATTCTTCTCCAGTTCCACGAAATAAATAAGAATGATTGATTTTTTACAGGAAGGGAGCCATGTGCAGAAGTGGGCTCCTGACCTAAGAAGGAGATGGGGGGAGGGAGGAAGCAGATGTTGGAGTATTAGCAAAGGGACCCAGGTGGCTATTATAGTGTGTCAATGATGTAATGTTGAATTGAAATGACTCCTAACTAGAGATGTGTGGGCTGTCCCTTGCCCTGTGGGGCAAGAGCATTCCCATGCAGGTGCATGTGTCTGAGTCCTGGAGAGCAAGTCTCATAAACTTGTGTTTGCTTCAATCTGTGTATGTCTCTTTGGTCCAGTTTGGGCCTTTACTCCTGAAGCTGCTTATTCTGGGGATAGAGACTAAGAAAGATTTGAAATGAGATTCAGGAAAAGCCCAAACTCTAGGGCTAGAGATGGGGTGGGGACAGAGCATGGTCAACATTTACAGCTCTCCCAGCCTTATGCTTCCTTAGACTGCAGTCTATGGGTAAAGTCTCCATTGGATGAGACTCCAGAACTTTTCTTATGTGTAGATTTCTCCCCCCAAAAGCTGACTGTACATAGATCTTCCCTGATGGTTGTATTACACATTTTGTTCAACCCTGACTTCATGGTGAGAACTGGCAGATGCCATGGAGGGAGGTAAAAAAACAAATAAGTAGAAAATAGGGCCTCAAATCTGAAAAATTGGGTTCAAGTTCAGGACAAAAAACACTGAAAAAAATTTATTTATCTATCTACACATAGGATTAAAAATTTAAACCCAAATGTGAACCAAACCCAAACTCTGTACATTTAAATATGTTGAACTGGCACCCAAACATGAACTCAAATTTTTGCAGATTTGAAGCCCTGGGAGAAAATCTGTTATCACCTTGCTTTAACTCTTCTGATGGCCTTCTCACACTCATCTTTTTACCTTCATTTTGTACCAATCTACCCCATGTGTGTCAACTTATAGTGATTAGAGACATATGCTGTTATATTTCATATGCTCTGGTCTCCCTACTATTGATCAGTTTCTAGAACACCCCAGGTCTTGTCTTACAACAGGGAGTTGGCATTAGCTCTTCTCTCTGCTTAGAAAGCTCTTACCTAAGATCTTCAAAGGCTAGCTTTTACATATTATTCAGTTCTTAGAGCCTAGCACATACCTGGGCCCAAGGGGACATTGGATGAGAGCAGATTATAGTGGTGTAACTGTATTCCCCCTTGTGCTGTGGGGGCCTATGTGTTGCTGTGATGCTGAAAGCTGTGCCACTGATATTTGGAGGGCCAGCAGGGCCACCTGTGGTGCACAGGTTTCAGCTGAGCTTCCAGTGTAAGACAGACTAGGGAGAAGAACTCGACAGCCCCGTCCCCAAACAAGTAGCCTTTGAAAACCATATGACTAGTAGAGAAGCACTGTCAAATAGGCTAGACTTTGCTTAGTTGGTAGAGAGTTGTTCTTTTCCTTCTGAGGCCTTGGGTTCAATGCCCAGGACTGAAAAAATGGGAGATGTACATGGAAACCCACTCCTGAAGCAATCCTGAAACAATTAGCCATTGAAAACCCTATGAATAGCAGAGAAGCACTGATATAGTTCCAGGCATGGCACAGTGTTGAGGAGTGTTTTGTTCTCTTGTACATAGAGCCACTATGAATTGGACCTGAATAAATGGCACCTAAGGATGATAAACTGTATCTATTTTGGCCTACATAGGATTGGTGGAGAGGTCAGGTTTGAGGGAGGGGTGAAGATAAAGGTAGAGCTTGGGGGATTTTTGTAACTATAAGGAATGAATATAGAAGAAAGTGGGCAGGAGAGTGGCAGCAGGTGACCCTTGGGTTTCATCTGTTATCCAAAGGCCAGGGCTGTGGCCTGAGTTTTGAGAACTCAGTGATAAGTGATGCTTAGCCTGAACCATTGAGGAAAATACCTCATCGAACTCATTTATTGTTACAATCTAAGAAAACCAAATAGAAGCTCCTAGGATTGCTAGGCCTGCAGCCATAGCCCTGTGGCATCCAATCCTGTCAGATCTCGGAAGCTAAGCAGGGTCGGGCCTGGTTAGTACCTGGATGGGAGACCGCCTAGGAACACCAGAAGCTGTAGGCTTGGGAGAAGGACCTGGAAACCCCCTCCCAAAAATCAATCTGCCATTGAAAACCCTATGCACAGCAGAGAAGCACTGACAATAGTGTTTCCTGTTGTACAGAGGGTTGCTATGA
>VMDO01014585.1:0-54049 GCA_007922755.1 Pedetes capensis | reverse complement strand
AGATGTAGTAGTAGTAGTAGTAGTAGTAGTAGTAGTAGTAGTAGTAGTTGTTGTTGTTGTTAGGTGCCTTCGAGTCGGTATCCGACTCATAGCGACCCTCTGTACAACAAGGGAAACACGATTGTCAGTGCTTCTCTGCTGTTCATAGGGTTTTCAATGGCAGATTGATTTTTGGGAGGGGGTTGCCAGGTCCTTCTCCTAAGCCTACAGCTTCTGGTGTTCCCAGGCGGTCTCCCATCCAGGTACTAACCAGGCCCGACCCTGCTTAGCTTCCGAGATCTGACGGGATTGGATGCCACAGGGCTACAGCTGCAGCTGTTGTTGTTGTTAGGTGCTGTCATGTTGGGTCTCACTCATAGGCACCCTCATAGGGTTTTCAATAGCTGATTGTTTCTGGATTGCTTCGGGAAAAGATTGCCACTTGGTAAATAGGTATAAAGAATTTATAGTACCTGATATATATGATTAAACGTTTCTGAAAAGATGGTATCAACACTGGGTATCAGAATTTTGCCTGAAGTAGTTAGCAGAATTATCTTGAATTGCAGCTCCTACAATACCTGGAAGGATTCTTTGAATTTGGACTCTAATTTTGACAGAATTTGTAATATGAAAATGAAGCTATATATAGTTCAATATCTTTTTAATCTAGATATAATAATAAATGGTAAGTCATAAATGAAGATAATACTAGCATTTCAATTCATCTTTACTAAAGAATTGGTCTAAACTGTAGCTAAATGTGGCTGAGAGAACAGTTTTGGTATCCATTTTTTTTTTTTCCTGTGCCATCCAAGTTTTGCTGATCCTTTTCTGCATATTTCATGATGTTCTTGTTCCACATGAAAAGGCGACTTCCTTTAACAGGACATTTCTTACTATTTGCAACAAATGTTTAATTTCCTTCTGCTTCTTAAACTGTAGAGTCCATCAAAGTGTTCAAAAGATTCTGCTCTCCTCTTCTCCCCTCCTAACTCCTCATTGTCTCCTTACCACCCGAGCAATGCTCTTTCTATCTTATGGGCTTCTGTAGATTCTCTGTTCTGGGGCTTGGCTTATGGTAGTTTCACCTAGTCTTTTGAATTTGCTCAGAAACACTGGGTCAAATCATATGGTAGCACAATCACTGTCCTGTTTCCTATGTTACACTATCAAATATCCTTCTGGACAGGAGCAAGTTAGTTTAAATATTTAACTCCTTCTTAACTATACTTATGTGGTGTACATGAGTAAATGATGAATGTAAAGTTACAACATTTATCATAGCAAACTCTTATTCTGATTTAAAAATACTCAAAGGAAAACTTCAAGGCAGAGATTCTCATCTATTTAGGAATTCAGGAGCAACCTGCCTTAAAGGCAAGTGTGTTGCTGATATTTTTGTCACACTGTTGTCATTTCAATAATTATGAGACTTTACACAAATAATAATGAAAATCAAAGTCACTGTCCAGTTCAAGCAAGTAAGGTATTTTCCATGTTTATAAAGAACTTGCTTTGAGAATGAATCATTTGATCTCTGTTTTTCTTGTCTAAATTCTGGTCTAAAGTAACATGTTTGCTCACATGAGAAGCTCTTTAATTCAGTTGGTTAAACTGGTTGATTAAAGAAGTTGGTTAAGGCAGGGAATTGTTTTAAAATGACACTGTTAAGATTTTATATAGCTTAGAAAACCATAAATTTGTATTTATTCTATAATTTATTTACTTTTTTGGTGGTACTTAGGGGTTGAACCCAGAGCCTCACAACTATAAGTGCTCTCTACTGCTGGACTGCACCCCCAGCCCATTTTTGATTTTTTAATTGAATCAGAGTTTTGCTCATTTACACAGGCTACCTCTGGCCTGGAATTTGCGATCCTCCTGCCTCTGCCTCCTAAGTTGCTGGGATTACAGGCATGTGCCACCAGGCCAAGTTCTATTCAGTATTATTTTGGTGGAGACCCAATGTCTTCATTCCTAGAATGGGTCCCTTGATTGAGCTGTGCATCATCCTTCTTACACTAACCACACCCATAATTCATTGTCTCTGAGCCCTGGTTTGGCTTCTGTAAATGTAATAATATAAAGACACAGGTAAAGCAATCTGAGTGCCAGCAACTTCTATATTATTATGACTTTAAAAAAATACTTTATAGCTATCTTATACCTAATCCAACAGCATATTTCTTAGTGACTCACCTTTATAAACTCTTTCTAGCCTCCTGTATGATTTTCAAAAAAGCCACCATTTTGCATTTATATATCATTGACTTACATATTATTTCATGAAATTATGTAGCAATATAATTACAAAAACAGGTTTAAGAGGCATAAACAGGGTTGGGAACAAACTGACTCTTAGCCAGCGTCCAACTCAAGTGGTGAGAGCAGAACCAGAGAGTGGTTTCTTCCAGTGGCTTTTTCATGGCTCTGGCCTTTGCAGAAAATGGGAAGCCTGGTGTACTCTGGCAAGTTGGTTAAGTAGACATGGGTTAAAAAAAGTTCTACTGTTTTTCTGAGATCCCTATAATGTTTTAGAGAGAAATTTGAATGCTATTAACTATGGTTTCAGTTAAGATGTGAAATAAATAATTTTAAGTTTCTGGAAGATTTTATCTTTTACTTCACTGGCCCTCTCTCTAATACTTGTCTTGATCAATCCTGGCAATTGAGCCAGGTACACTGACTTCTCACTTTCTTTATCTCCCTTTCTCTGTGCACCTAGTCTTCCACCCTCCAGGCAATTCTTCATTCTCAAAGTCATACGTCAACTTTGTCATCAATAACTGTAACCTCTCATGAATCTTGTTGTTGTTAGGTGCTGTTGAGTTGGGTCTGACTTACAGCCACCCTGAGTACAGCACGACGAAACACTACCAACACTGTGCCATGTGCATGATCTTTTTATGTTTGAACCCGTTGTTGCAGCTTCTATGTTTCTTTTCATTTTGAGTCATGCCACATCAGTAAAAGGAGTTCCTGGGGGCTTTACTCCATTCCTGTTGTTAAGGTGGACCCTACTTTGAGGAAGCAACTCTTCCTTAGTCGTTTCTTGAGTACCTTACAGCCTGGGGGGCTCATTTTCTGAAACTATATTTGACAGTGCTTCTCTGCTATTCATAGGGTTTTCAATGGCTAACTGTTTTGGAAGTGGGCTACTGGTTTTTCTTCCTAGTCTGTCTTAGTCTGGAAGCTCAGTTGAAACATGTTCATCATAGGTGACCCTTCTGGTATCTGAGAATCCTGTGGCATAGCTTTCAGTATCACAGTAACAAGCAAGTCTCCACAGTATGGCAAGCTGACAGGCATGCAGGGGCTCATTAATCTTATAGCTCTAAATGCCACCTATAACTATTAAAATTTATGTTTTAGCCTAGATTTCTTTCTCAGGGTGTGCAATTCTTATTTAATCTCCACATTCAAATCTAATGGGCAACTCAAATTTAATGTGGGTAAGACTTAAATCCTGATTTTCTTCTCCCAGACTTGCTCCTTCTATAGGCTTCTCTATTTTAGTAAATATAGCTTCATCCTTTAAGTTGTTCAGGGTATCAGTTATTGAATCATAGCAAACCTTCTCAGTACTCATGGACTTATAACAACAGTCTAATTACTACTCACCTGTTATGTTAATTTGGGTTTGGCTGATCTAGACTGAGTTTGACTAAGTCCTTCTACTTTGGACTTCAGAGGTGAGGGTGCTTGTATTTCTACTGCAGGTCTGTTAGGAACCTGAGCAACTCTACTCGCTTTTTATCTTCCTAGACAAGCACGCTGGCCACAGCATATTCTTTTTATGTGGACAGCAGAAGTATATGAGGTCAAGAAACAATGTGCAAAGCCTCTTAAGTCCTAAGCTTAGGATGGCAGGGAGTCACTTCCACATAGACCACTGGCCAAAGTCAAGCCTATTGTTAAGGGGTAGGAAGACATGCTGCCCACAATGAGGCCATGGGAAGGGCACAGATGCTGGGAAACAGGAAGAATTAGTGCCAATCATTTGGCTGACCACACTCAGCTAAGATCCTTGGGATCAGAGTTGACTTCTCTTTCTCACACTACCCCACAACTAACATCCAACTCTTGATACCTATTGACATTACCTTCAAAATATATCCCAAATCTGATCAGTTCTCACCATCCTCGCTGATACTACTGAGGTTCCAGCCATATTATATCTTATTTACATAGCCTTAGTCTTCTATCTTGTCTCCCTGTTGCCACCTCTTTTTCTTGATGGAACTCTTCTCTCTTCTCTTCCCTTCTCTTCTCTTCTCTTCTCTTCTCTTCTCTTCTCTTCTCTTCTCTTCTCTTCTCTTCTCTCTTCTCTCTTCTCTCTTCTCTTCTCTCTTCTCTTCCCTCTTCTCTTCCCTTCCCTTCCCTCTTCTCTCTCTCTTTCTTTCTTTCTTTCTTTCTTTCTTTCTTTCTTTCTTTCTTTCTTTCTTTCTTTCTTTCTTTCTTTCTTTTCTGGGGGGTTGAACCCTGGAGCTCACACACACTTTTGAAAGTTCTCTACCTCTGATCTACACCCTCAGCCAATTTTTTACTTTTTTTATTTTGAGACAAGGTCTTGTTAAGTTGCACAGGCTGCCTCTGGCCTTGAACTCACAATCCTCCTGCCTCCATCTCTTGAGTTGCTGGGATTACAGGCAAGCACAACTGTGCTGGACTTCTTGATGGTATTTCTTAACAAGGCAACCAGAGTAATCCTGCAAAATATGTCAAAATATGTATTCTTTTCAAATGTTTCCAAAACCTTCCCGACTTAAAGAAAAAGCAAGTATCCTTACAATGCCCTAAAAGAATATACATGATTTTGATTTCATTCCTTCACATCTATGATATCATCTTTACTTATTTCTGCTTCATGTTGCTTGAGGGATATTACACTCTTAGATAGCTCTTACATATATCAATCATAACCTTGCCTCAGGATCTTTGAACTTGCTAGCTGAAATGTTTTTGTTCCAGATAGCAACATGTCCTGTTCTCCTACTTCCTCAGTTCTTTGTGAAAATGGTACCTTCTCAGTGAGGCCCTAATTATTCAGTTTTCTCTCCTTCACTTGCCTCTAAATCCTGCCACCTCTGGCATTTCCCATCATCCTTTCTGCCTTGTTTGCCCATAGTATTTAGCTTCATATAATATGTGTGCGTGTGTAATTTTGTTCATTGTTGTCTTTCTTTACTGGAACATAAATTCTATATTACAGTCTGCTAGCTGAATTTTCTCCCTCTTGTTCATTGCTGTATCCTCAGTGTCCAGAAGAATGCTTGGCACACAGTAGACCCTTAATAAATACTTATTGAATTAATGAATTTTATTTTTTATCAATTATTAGTTCATAATGGGCAGAAAGGTCATTTCGTTGCGTAGTTGTGAGTAATTCCCAGTAAATATCTTAGGGACGCTCAATTGTTGAAATATTGTTGACTACTTATAGTTTACTGCAGTCAGCTGTAAACATAAGAATTATTTTGCCAGAACATTTTTGTAATTTTGGTGGCCATGGATTAATTCAATTAGAATAGTAGAGAATACATTCACTGACATTATTTTCAACTGGGCTTTATTCCCACATTTCCTCCTTCTTGTTAATCTGTAGTATTTATTCTGGACAGCGCAAAATATGATTTGCTCCTTTTCTTTTGTAAGGTGACTGGTTTTGCTATTTCAGCAAAAATTGCCTTAGTTGTAGAAATAAATAAGTTTAATTCTCCTTTAGGTTTTGAGATGATTAAAATTGAGAATAGGTGGGATGTTTCTTTCATGTTATTTCTTCAGCTTTATAAGTTTATTTTCAAGCTAGTTTATTTTTCTAAGCCCTCCCTTTTTTTCCTCCACCGAGGGCAAAGTAAATCGCTTTACCTTGCAGAAACGTGCTGGCAGCCTCCTGCAAAAATCTTTGAGGAAGCTTATCCATTGTCATTAATTTTGGAAGATTCATGGAGCTCTGTAAAAGACATAAAAAGTCAGTGCTTGGAAGCTGGTGATTATTATTTTTTATTTTTCTCTCCTTTCATATGCAAGGGGTGGGTGGGCATATTGCCTTAGTTTTAATGATAGTGATACATGATCAGAGGTAGTCATTCTTCCCCAGCTCTAATGGGAGGGAGTGACTGCTCATCCAAAAAGATGGAGGCTGGTCGGCAGTAAGAATTATGAGTGTCTGGATGAAAGGAATTGGTTTGGGTCTTCTAGCATATATCAATAAGTTTAGTTTCCTTTGTATATCTTACAAAGTTCCTTTCATTTCTTTTACTTTATGAAAGGTGATTGAAGTAGAGGTTTAAAGGAGCTAAATATATTGCTGCAATTCTCTGCAACTATTATGTTTCCTTCTGTATGTCTGGCTGAGGACAATTATCAATAAAATGTATAGAGTTATTGTTTGGCACTGACATACCACTTATGAAACACATTCATAAAGGCACAGGGGATATGTTGGGTTAGATTTTCCAAGTCTTTACAAATAGCTCTTTTGATCTTTGATTGTTTTTCATTCATATTTAAATGAAATTTAATTCATATCTTAATCTTTAGTCTATTTAGGGAAAAATCCTCATTACCCTGCTTCTTCATGCTCTACATTCCAAAAGAAAATATATATATATATATATACACATATATACATTTAGCAGCAAGGCATAATCTTGTTTTTATTCCCTTGGAATGATCAAATGATAGTTTCTCTTTACATGAAAAAATTGAACTTAAATGGTATAAAATTTAATGGCTGGCATATATTAAGAAAAATCATTTACATTCAATATTGGTTCTCTTTTCTAAAACAAAGCAATAGATCAGTGGGCCTGTAAGAATGAATAGTCACTTAGTATTCTCCTACAGAAACCTTTTCCATTTGTCATTAGGCTGTTGTGATACTTTCTTTGGGCCTCAGTGATCCTTTGCCCCCATATCTCTTCCAGAAAGAAATAAGAGACTCTACCTTAAACAACAGGAAGAAAAATGAATGGACACATCACCCTGGCTATCCTTTATAGTATTTCCAAAGTTAATTTTTCTGGAAGAGCAGTAAGCAGTCATTTACTTTGGAAGGTCAAAGTCTTATTTTTAGTCATTTAAAATGGGAATGTTAATAAGAACACAATTAGAGCAAACACTCTAGAGCCCATGTGAGAATCATCAAAGTTATGAACAAGAGAAGGCATTTAAGAGATAAACATAATTGCTGAAATCTGGTTGCAGAGAGAAAGGAGATTAGATTGAGAATATGCTGTGGGATTTTAATCAGATCTTTGCTCTCTTTCACAACTTTACCACCTGCTCTGCTTCCCCCTCCAAATCAGGCGAGGGATGATCTTCCTCTGGGGCCCAGAGAGAAGAGGGTGCGCACTCCATGAGCAGGGTAGTGGATGTCTGTGTTCCCTCCTCACCTTTTAACTGTCTATTGGTGTGGCCCCCTCTCATGGGTGGTACTCCTTGCTGGCCATGTCCACATACATAGTGGGGAGGGGCCTTTTCCTCTGTGAAGGCACACAGGGACTTCAAGGAAGGGTGCTGGAAGCCATTTTCTTTGTTAGAGAAAACAAAAAGAAGGGAATGGTTGGAGCCCAGCACCTTTTCCGTTTTTCCTCCTTCTTCTTCTTCTTCTTCTTTTTTTTTTTTTTAACTTAAAAACAGTGGAATAGGCAATGTAGAAACAAGCTTTAGGTTTCTGCTTTTGGAGAACGTCAAGGAAAACATGCAGTTAATCAACAGCTATTCACTGAAGCTTATTTTGTTTTCACGTTCAGTTTTCGCATCTCCTATCTATGGTTACACCAGGACATCGGGTCCCTGGAACTTTTATATCATTTAGACTTGGCTTATGCGAAGGTGGGAGGCCCCACCCAACCTGATGGGCTGGGAAGGAGCCCACTGGTGAAGACCGTGACCTTCATAGTCACATTGCCTAGCTTTGAGTCCTGATTCTCTTGTTCATGAGCTGTGAGACTTTAGTAAGCTATCCAACCTCTCTGCCTCAGTTTCTTCATGAGTAATATAAAGGTTATAATAGCATCTTCCTCACAGGATGGAGGCAGCATGCTTAGAACAGTGTCTGACACATTGTAGCTCATGAGCAGGGAGTGGGGGAGGCTGAGAATAAGAAATGATTCTACTTTGCATTTAATGTGAGATGTGACTGAACTGTATAAAATTAAAGTGATTCATTAAAAAGTGCTACAGCAGCAATGAATTTTATTCCACCCCAACACTTAGGTGTAAGAAATTTCTTTTCCTTTTCTAAATTAAATTTAATATGATTCAAGCTTTTATCTTATTATATTGGCTGGTAATTCAATTTCAGTAATTATTGGAGTTTTCTACATCTCTGGGTTGGTGAGGGGGGAACCGGTGGAGGGTAGATCTTCATGTCTTTGGTTCCAATGGATCTCTGCTCAAACTCACATCAGCCTTGCAGGGGAGAGGCACTGTTGCTTTGGTTTCTAGCTATAGCATCGGTCTTCAGGATGCTGGGCCACTGAGTGTTTGGTCTTCCTACATATACCATGAGGTCTTCTTTTCAGACTCCTGAAAGGAAGCTCCATTTTGTGGAAACTCTTTGTTGTAGTACTCACAGAGTCCAGGCCTTTTCCTAACCTTGGGAGAGGTTTTTGCTCTAAGCATTCACAATATTTCTTTCCCTTCTCCTGCATACCTAGCATAACTCCCTAATTGCGTTTAGTCTTTTAGGAAAAGAAATTCAGAAAGATGCGTAGTCTTCAAGCTATTTCTTCTTTGGCCATGTAGGATGAACTCCCCTAAGAACACATAAGACATGGAGGCCATCTTAGAACCAAGAAAGGAAATTACAGGATAAAGAGGACACATATGAATTTTTACCATTTTGGTTTTAGCACTGGTTTCAGAGTGCAGAACAAAGAAATTAATTTTCTCTGGAGTTCTTTGACACCCTTTTGCACCTTAAAGAATCATCATCTCACTCACTGAAATCAATGAGTCATGTTAAATGGCTGTCACTACAGTTTTAGTAATTTCTGACCTGTCTTATGGCCCACATATGTACTTGCATTGGTAAATGTGGCATAATTCTGACCACAATAGAGATCTGAAATGATGGCAGGACAGTTCACACCAATGCAGATCTCAAGGGACTTAAACGTACCCAGGTAACATTGGAATGAATTATATTTGGCTTGAATATTAAAATAGGTTTTCTGTTTCATAGAATTGAATAGCCGTTTATCTTTACTTCTGTAAAAGTGCCATGGAGTAGAATTTTAAAAGCACTGGGATCTTTGCCTGACCTCTGAGTAATTACTGATAATCTGCCATTGCCTATTGCAGGCTTGCTGACCTCTTCCTTTTATTCTCTATTTCTTGTTCTTTCTTCCCCTCCTCTTCTCCTATTCTCTTCCTCTTTACATTCTCTATTTTCCTTATCTCCCTTTCCTAATTATGTATTATAGACTGTATTATTGACTGTCTATTGGCGTGGCCCCCTCTCATGGGTGGTACTCCTTGCTGGCGACGTCCACATACTTAGTGGGGAGGGGCCTGTCAGGGACAATCAATACTAAAAAAACTTAATTTTTATGTGGAGGTATCTTCTTTCTTTTAATCCTAAGAGCTCCTTTATTTTGCCATTAATTTATACATATTACATATGTATAACGTGGTATCCATTTGCTATCTTGTTTTTTTTTTCTCAATACCAAGTATCTAACTCCAATTTAAGAAAGCAACGTAATCTCACTAAATATCATTTCTACAATTCTTATTATAGACAAGAAAGTCACTTTTCTCAATGATAGACACGTTTCCAAACTGGTATTTCCTTGGATCTTTTCAAGACTAAATAGTAATGTTGAGATCAAGACCTTAATAGTGAAAGTCTAGAGATTTTTCATTTCCATTAAGAAGCTTTATAAAGAATTGTCCCATTCCATTTTCCATTTTTGCAGCAACATTTTTCTGGAAGTGGATAGTGTCAGTTACCATTGCTTGCTTGCTTCCTCAAAGGCTCTCTCTGTCTCTGTCTCTCTCTCTGCACTGCACACACATGCGCGCGCGCACACACACACACACACACACACACTTCTGATATAGATATATATGGTGTATTGTTGTTAGGTACTGTTGAGTTGGGTCCAATTCATAGTGATCCTACGTACAACAGAACAAAGCGCTAACCAACACGGTACCCTGCATGCAGTCTTTTTATGTTTGAGCCCATTGTTGCAGTCACTGTGTTTCTTCTCACTTTGAGTTGTGTCACATCAGCAAATGGAGGTCCCAGGGATTTCACTCCACTCCTGTCATTAAGGTTTATTCTACTTTGAGGAAGCAACTCCTGACTGCCTTTTAGCCTTGGGAGTTCATTTTCTGACACTATATTTGACAATGTTTCTCTGCTATTCATGGGTTTTCAATGGCTAATTGTTTTGGGAGTGGGCTGTCAGGTCCTTCTCCCTAGTCTATCTTAGTCTGGAAGCTCAGCTGAAACCTGTCCACCATGGGTGGCCCTGCTGGTATCTGAAATGCCAGTGGCAAAACTTTCAACATCACAGAACATGCAAGCCCCCACAGCACAGCAAGCTGACAGACACATGGGGGAAATAAGAAATAAAGCCCTCCAAATATTTCAATTCGATTACAAAGATGACAAAAATAGTTCTTATCCTCTAGAACAATGTTTGTGTGGTCTGGCGTCAAATATGGCTCACTACCTATAAATAAAGTTGTACTGAAATATAACCATATTCATTTGCTTCCATATTGTCTATGGTTACTTTTGTGCTATAATGACAGTGTTTAATTGTTGTGATAGAGATAGCATGATCTGAAAAATCTAAAATATTTACTCTTTTGCTCTTTGCACAAAATATCTACTGATCCCTGGTATGCAAGCTCACATCTAGTGGGGAGAGTGGTGTGGAGAGAAATGGGCAAGGAGACATGGATACCTCCTTTGCTCACCTTTGTTGAATATTATGCTGAATGAGAAGGTAACATCTTTTGTGTTTCTGTTGTTCTGTATGTCGTTTTATAGCACTTGCTGCTGTGCAATTTATTTTTTAAATAGCTGTCTCTCTTACTGTTAGACTGTGTTTATTTAACAAACATTTACTGAGGATTTGCTTTGTGCCAAGGATTATTCCAGGCATGGCAATAAACAGTTAAAAGTAAAATATTATCTCTCTTTCCATCGGGTTCACAATGTAGAGCAAGTGTTGGAAACCCAGATGCCTTCACAGAGCAGGCTGGCAAGGCGAAGGAGAGAAGCAGCCCCAGTGCAAGACACAGATTCACTTTCTTTGACTATTGAATGTGCATAAAGAGTTTCCACTTCCACAGAGTTATGGTGTTTCCTAGTTTTCTTATAAGCCCCTCTTGGCTTATTCTTCCCTTTTCCAATTGTGATACACTTCCCTTCTATGAGAAAAATGATACTGTATGGTGATAAATGAGGACTGGCCCTTGGCTTTCGTGTCAGGAAGGCAATAGAGTGATGATGACTGTGACAGACTGCAGACAAGTACTTTCCTCAGAGGAAATGTGAGGTACTCAACTTCAGGACATTATTATCATGTAGAAATGTTAAATAATTTTCTCCCTCCTCTTTTTCCTCCTCCTTTCTCCCCTTCTTCCTGTGAGGGGAGAGAGAGAAGCTGGAGAGCTGATCTGGATTTTATATAAACATTTAATTTTTAGATATTGGCTCAATTTAAAACAATACCACACAGGCTGTATTCAGTATACATGCCAGTCAAAGTTAAGCATGAGAACTATGTAAGGTTTTTGGGAATAAGTACCTTGGTTTAAATATAAAAATATGATCAATGATTTCTTAATTATGTGTCATTATTCTCATTTTACAAATAAAAACTGTTCAGACAGAAGTAACTTGTCTGAGATCTTGAAAAAAAATCTCTTCCTATTTCCTTAAGAAAATACTACTAGAAACATAGGACTTTTGTGATAATTTAGAGATAGTATTAGTGAAAGTTGTCCGTAAACCATAAAGCACTGTGCAGACATTGGTTTATACAGTAATAAAAGACAATTTCCACATGATATATAGGGGTGAAAGGAAAGAGACTCATTTGTTTTCTCGCTGCAGCCAGCCTTTGATGTGGACTGTACAGAAGCCTAGGACTTTGGGCTTGTGGAGAAAAGGCATTCCACCTTGAGGGGCCTGCCTGAGAAAAGGCCAGAGCTTACTTCCTAAAATATTTCTGGGAAGCCCATTGGAGCACTGATGCTTGAGAAATGTGGGCCTAGAAATATGTAGTTCTGGAGTTTATTTAGCGACCCAATAATTTTTTGACATAAACTCAATTGGGTCTACGAAACACATATTGGAAGCATTAGGAAATTGCTGAATTATAGAAGGCCTGAGGGGTGAGGCTAGAGAATTTGGCTTTTCATTCTGTAGGAAATAGGCATTATTAGAAGTTTTTTTTTTCCCCCAGATAAGGAATTATGTTTATATTTAATTTAAGAGGGGAAGTAGGCTCTTTTAACAGTGGCTGGTGTGATGGATAACTTTGGGCAATTGATCAGATGCCAGGAAGCAAATCTGTCCATCTAGGAAGATACTCAACAAGAATAAAGGGTATTTTGTACTGAACAATAGGATTGCAGAAGTTTTCCATTCTCCTTCTCTTGACTTTGATAAAGGTAAATTTTAATGTTGTTTCCATATTAAAGAATAATAATGAGGCATTTGGATTTCTATTGCAGATTGGTTACAGAGAATACAAAGACCTTTTACATTATTAAACTTGGTCCTTCTGTCACAGAAGGGAAAGAAGTAAAAGCATTGGACAGAATAGAAAACATTAATTTTTGTTTAGAAAAATTTAAATATGTTAAGAAAAATCCATTTTTATGGCACCACTCAATGTTTCTAAACTTGGGTGTTTATAAAATTGGGTGCACTGGAGTTATGTGCTATGTCTGTCATAATGGTATTTTCTGCCAGGCTGTTGGTAGAAAGCTCTTAATTCATTCTTTCCTTTTTTTTTCCAGTGGCAATAATTAGTCTTGGCTTCATTTACTTGCTTCAGAATATTATTCAGTTTAGCAACTCATACTGACTTGTTTTCTTATCATTTCTGTGTTGAGTAGGTAGGTCATTTTAGTTGTATATGATCTTAATTTTTCCCTTCTTCTACAGAATCCTTTACTAACAGAGAATAATAAGTTGTCTGCTTCTGTTGGAAGCTGGTTTTGCAGGCCTGTTGGATACAGTCTACTTGGATAAGAAATAGTTAAGGGACTTTATCCAGTATTAGATTTTCTCATGTTTAGGTCAGTATTTGGCACCCGGAGATGCTTAAAGAGTATAGGGATGTTAAAGAGTATAGAGATATCTCTTGGTAAGTCTCTAATTTATATGTTAGGCAGCAAATTGCTATCTCAAGAGAAAACTAGGGGAAAAAAATCCCAGAGTAGAAGGAGTTTATGCAGATGGACTCAGATTAGCATTATTCATTAACCTCAGTAGTTTGTGCTGGTTAATAATTTGCTAACACTCCATACTTTGGAGGATTACTTATTAGGTAGTGTAAATGTTCCTTCAAAGACGTTTTTGCTATTTCATTTAAAAGGCAATGAATTAGCTCTGGACATCTGCCATCTATAATTTCTATCTAGTGTAACTGCCCTTCTGTATCACATATTAGATTTTAGTGCTGGGAAATTTTCAACATGAAATAATATCTTATTTCTCTAGTGGGGAAAAGAACTTAAGATGAGAATAATGTCAGGAATGATGATAAAACATACATATTATTTTTTGACACAAGTTGTTTTAATTTTATTTCTAAAGTTCCAAGTAAATACAGGTTTAGATCAGGAAATCTATACAATGTGACACATTATTTTAAAACGATCTCATTTTTTTACGGTCTGGAGTATCATCAGTTCAATTTCTACAGGCAGACCTGGGTTCTGTCTTCATTTAGTTTCCTGTTAAGCATGATGTGGGTAAATTATTCAACCTCTATGTGCCTCAATTTCCTCAGTGCAAAATGAGGATAATAACTGCTGCTTTATCGGGTGCTTTTGAGAATTAAATAGGGAGTGCTAAGAAAGCACTTAGCTGAGGGTGTAGCCCGGGGTAGGCCCTCCATAAATGGTAGCTATAATTATTATTGAGTCAGAGCCTTCTAAGAATTAATCTATTCCTTGTTTTTAACTTTGACATATAATTCTGGAATAAATTCTTTCAGATATTACTCTTAGGGTTTGAAATAAGAATGAATGGTTTAGACTCTAGATTCTTTCATTTGCTTAATGGTGACCGTGGATATGTCAGTCCTTCATTGCTAAATTCGTCTGTTCATGCACTGATGCAATGGAATTTAATGCCATTATGTGTCAGTTTTTAGGCACTAGGGATAAAGAGGTGAGGACGAAGGACAAGGCCTTTATCCTTATGTAGCTTCTTGCATTCTAATAGCACAATAAAAATAGAATAAGTTAAATCATAATAAAATAAAGGAATTTGAAATGATGTTTTATAGAGAGTGAAAATAGACCATTGTGTTTGGGGGAGGGATAAAGAAAGGGGTCAGGAGATATACAGTGTGGCCAGGTCTGAGAAGATGTATTTCATTTAGTACTTAAATCACAAAGAAGCTGAACATGCAAGGGTCTATGAAAAGAACATTCTAGAAGAAACTGCAAGTGCCAAAGCCTTGAGGCGTACATGCTTGGCATGGTGGAGGACAGAAAGGGGCCTGTGTAGGTACAGTGCAGAGAGTGAAGGGAGAGAGGTAGGAGGTGAGGGCTCAAGGCAGATGGGACCTGGCGAGGGCAACCTGGTCATTGTGGTCAAAAGTACACTGGACATAATTTTAAGAATAATAGGAAGCCACTGGGGAATTTTAATCCATAGGTAGACATGTCCTGATATTTAGTGTTTAACCATTTTGAGAACCTGTTTCTATAGGTAAAAAAAGTGGACAATAATGGTAGTTCCACCTGATGGGTTGTTGGAGGATTGAGACACTGGAGGTAAAGCACTGGTATATATAACCACAAAATAAAGGTTAGGTGTTGCTATTTATAGCTGCCAAGGACTGAAAATTATGTGCCCCTAAAACTCACATGCTGTAGCCCCAGGGTGACAGTACTTGGAGACAGGGCCTTAAGGAAGTACTTAAGGGAAAATGAGGTTGTAAGCATGTGGCTGTAATCCAAGAGGGCTGACGCCTTATAAGAAGAGGAAGAAACACCAGAGCTGTCCTTCCAGCCCAGGAGGATGCAGGGAGAAGGCTTATTGTTACCTGGGTATGTTTGATTTGTTATAATACATTAAGGTATGCATTTTTTGTATCTTTCTGTATATATATTTTATCTTCATAAGAGTGTAAGTAATGAAAGGAACAAATTAGACTATAAAAACAGACTACAAAACAGACTAAATATGGAGCAGATGAATATAGTTTATTTCAAATGTATAAGGAGCATGAATTCTTTTTAGGTATAAGAAAAGCAGTATCATGTCCTCGTGTTTATGCCCATGGCCTTGTCTGTGATACCCCAGGTTCAGGCTGAAAGTCCAGGACCCACAGGTGGGCTAGGCTCAGCCGGGTAGGAGAGAACAGGATGGGGCTGTCATACGTGAGCTTTATGAGGCTGGCCAGCAGGTGGGTTGCTGGAATCTACGAGGCCTGGCAGTGGTCTGTAGACAGATGTCCTAGCCAGTGGGCTAGGCCTGTCAAACTGGCAGCAGGCAGGCACCAAGTGGCCAAGCAGGCAGGTGATTGGTGTGGGGAGCACTTATAGCAGGTAGTTCTGATCATGCTATGCTAATAGGGTTTAGGGATAGGCCCCACATCATGACAAGAATGAGAGGACACAAGGGAGTTCAAGTTCCAGAGGAACAGGGTGCAAGGCAGGCGGTCAGGCAGCCACTCACTTCTTGCAAATGGGTTACAATGTGGCAATGTGGAGGTTTGGTCATAAGAGTCTCAGAGTTTGGAGCTATTTTGAGCCTACAGGTGGGAGTGGAATATTTATAGCTATGCAGCTTGAAGGCTAGAGAGGGAAACAGTCTGAGATACAATTTATAGTGCATAGGAAAAAATAACAGAAGCATGAAATGTTAGCATCAGAAGGGACCTTAAAACTCCTCTAATTCAACTCTTCCATTTTATAGGAAAGGAGACTGAATGCTACCTTTAGGAAGCACTGTTAGTTGCTTTTTTTTTTTTTTTTCTTTGCAGTACTGGAGGGTTGAACCTAGGGCATCGCATATGCAAAGCAAGTGCTCTACCATTAAGCTACTTCCTAAGCCTCTTTTAAAAATTTTTCGAACCTTGAGACAAGGTCTCACTGAGTTGCACTGGCTGCCTCTGGCTTTAATCTCACAATCCCCCAGCCCTGCCTCAGCCGCCTGATTTGCTGGGATTCCCATGGGGCCTGGCTGTTAGGTGCTTTTTTATAAACTAATCCTTCTGATCCTCATAATCACCTGTGAATTACATAGTATTATTTTTACTTACAGAATGATCAGAGAAGTTATGAAACTTCATCTGTATCAGACAGTACAGTCAGTATTTTTACTCAAATCTGTGTTATTTGAAAGTCTTTGCTCTTTTCACTTCATTAAATAGCAAATCATGCAGAATTGGACCTAAAATTTAGTCATCTTGACATGTAGGTTTATTCTGTTTCTAATACAACAGAAATATCTGTAATTTTATTTACATGGAGTGGCCAAAAAGAGAGGATCTATAATTCCAATATCTCTTCTTTCTTGCTTGAGCTAAAAACATGACTTGACTAATAATTTAACTGGAAACATTGGGTTCCTGTGTTGGAATGTTGTTGAAAATTTGCTTTGTATGTGAAAATGGCTTCATATGCAGAGGGATGGGAGAATGAATCAAATTGTATCTTTGGTTTTCAGTTGAATTTTTTTAGATACAGTCTTAGTTTGGGGGAAAAAAGGCAAGAAAATCAAGCAGGAAACTTCTAGCCTACTGTTCTGAAGCTCTTTTTGGCAAGAGGTGAGCTGATGGAGTAGGGAGAGGCTAATAATACCTTTGTAGCCTACTATCAGAGAACTATTAGCCCTATGGTAGGAGTGGGAAAGACAACGGAAACACTCTGCTGGGATAGAGGAGGAGAAATTTCCAAAGCCACCTGAAAAGCTGAATAATTATAGAGTCACTTGAAATTTAGCCAGAAACACTGCATGGAAAAGTCACTTAACACCTTTATCCATCCTGTCGTAATTGAAAGCTCTTTACTTATGTTATGGAGACCTAAGAATACGTGCAATTTTTGTTGTAAGACGCTTCCAGCTATTTTCCAAAGAATCCTATCTAAAGACAAGGTATTGTTCTTACCATTTATTTCTGCTTTGTGTCTAGGGATATTTTAAAGATGCTTCAAATAGTTCAGGTGAGTCATGGATAATAGGGCACCCAACCTCCAGGAGTTTGGAGTCTGTGGATGGTAAACTATTTTCCCCCCAGCACCGAAAGTAGAAAGGCAAATGCACACGTTAGTGTGTATATAATATATAGAAAAGAGGTCATTGTTATGTTGTGATAAACACCTACCCAATAGTCATGTGAGTTTTGTTGTTCTCTCTTTGTGTCATTCTATATGTTTACTCCTTTCCCTTTTCTTGCCTGTGCACATTATGTATTTTTTGTCTGTAATAATTTCTCCACTTATTGAGGTGGTATTCTATTCTCAAATCCCTTTTCTAAGCATGTCTTTTCCTTCACCTTTTCACCTTCCCTAGTCTCTCCTTTTTTGAATTATTATTGTGATTATCTACAGAATATAATCAATTTTCTGTTTCACATGTTCTTATCTCTCTGGCTCAATTTTAAGCCTTTATAGGGACGTTATTCTTTTCATTAATTTTTGGTATTCCATTGTGCCAAACAGGTCTAGGCACATAAAAGTGCTTCTCAAATGTCTGTTTACTTCTAGTTCCTAACTAACTAACTAACTTCTTTCCTTCTTTCCTTTCTTCCTCCCTTATTGATAGACCAAGATGAAAACTGAAAATTTATCATAGAGGTTTTCTTTTTCTGTGTGATGCTAAATATTCAAGTGTGCTTAAACATCGGGAAATTTGAAAGAGTCTGGTGTATTATGGAAAACCATGCAGGTATTTCATTTCAATCCAGTTTTGGGGTCTGTATCACAAATAAACAAAATACTCCAAGAGTAAGGAACATGGCTCTCTCAGTCTAGATTTCATATTCTCATGTAGTGAAAATTACTTACATAGAGAAAAATATTTATGATTATGACATGAAAAGGAAACTGTTTACACTTGATAATAAAGAATTAGTGTTGAGGTTGATGGGGCTATGTTTGTCAAATGGTGCAAACCTTCAGTTATAATAAATAAGTTCTAGAGCCGGGCACAGTGGCACATGCCTGTAATCCCAGTGATTTAGGAGGCGGAGGCAGGCGGATCACAAGTTCTAGGTCAGAGGCAGTCTGTGTAATTTAGTGAGACCCTGTCTCAAAAAGTAAAAAAATGGGCTGAGGGTGCAGCTCAGTGGTACAGCACTTGCAAAGTATGCAAACGTGAGGCCCTGGATTCAACCCCCAGTACCAGAAAATCAAAAAAAGAATAAGTTCTGGTATCTATTGTGCGGCAAGAGTAATAATAATGTACACTTGAAAATTGCTAAGAGTAGGTCTTATATATTCTCACCACAAAAAATGATAAGTATGTAAGGTGGTATGTGTTAATTGTTGTTTTTAGGTACCTTTTAAGTGGTTCCAACTCATAGTGACCCTACAACAGAACAAAACGCTCCCCCACACTGTGCCATACCCAGCACTATAGTCAGTGCTTCTCTGCTATTCATGGGGTTTTCAATGGCAGGTTGTTTTGGGAGTGGATTGCCGGGTCCTTCTGTCTAGCCTGCAGAACCTGGTATTCCCAGGCAGTATCCCATCCAAGGACTAACCAGGCCCATCCTGCTTAGCTTTTGAGATCAGGCAGGATTGGATGCCAGGGTGATATGGCTGCAAACATATGTTAATTAGCCTAATTTAATTATTTCATTATGTAAGTTGTTGTTGTTGTTAGGTGGTGTCCAGTCCGTATCCGACTCATAGGGACCCTACATACAACAGGTGAAACACTGTTGTCAGTGCTTCTCTGTTGTTCATAGGGTTTTCAATGGCAGACTGATTTTTGAGAGTGAGTTGCCGGGTCTGTCTCCCAAGCCTACAGAATCTGGTGTCCCCGGCGGTCTCCCATCCAAGTACTAACCAGGCCCAACCGTGCTTAGCTCCCAAGATCTGACAGGATTGGATGCCACAGGGCTATGACTGCAGGCTTCATTATGTATACATATATCAAAACATCATGTCATATATCATAACTGTATATAGTTTTTTATTTGTCACTTACACATGAATAAAACTGAGGAGAAAAAAATAGAAATATTGAATCCCAGACTAGGGTCTGGAGAATGATGAAGGGGTAAAGAACACCCCACTTATTACTCATCATATGGAAACATGAGTCCAATGTAGGCAGATTTTTCACATTTTCAAGAAAATCTAGAAATTTCCATGTATTAATATAAAACTACTTTCTGTTTTAAAATTGTCAATGAATCAAAAGTCTTTTGAAATATCTTATTGGACAAGTTATATATGTCTGTTGGTCAAATTCTGTTTATAGGTCTATAGTCTTTCTTTTCTTTCTTTCTTTTTTTTTTTTTTTTTAGTTTAGTTTGTTTTTATAGATTGGGTCTTACTATGTGGCCCAGGCCAGCATCAAACTCTTGATCCTCTTGCCTTGGCCTCCTGAGTGCTGGGATTAGAGGTGTGCACCAGGTTGCCTGGCTATCAGTTTGTGGTCTTTGAGGTAAGGCATTGGTGAGATATTTGGATTTTCATGTGCATGTAATGGTAATCATTGAATAGTCTTAATATGAGTGACTTAATCTACTTTACATTTCAAGAACACTTCCTGGCCCCTTTGTGGAGAAGAGGTTCTAAGACAGCTAGTATGGAAGGAGGGAAAACAATGAAAGGGTCACAACTGTGGTCCAAGTGACAGACAAGAGGCCTTGGAATATGGAAGCGATATTGTGAGCAGAAGAATTTGAATTCCATTTTGGAGTTGATATCATCAAGGAAAGGGCAGAATCAAGGGTGTCATATAGATTTGGACCTGAAGCAATTGGGCTGACGGTGATGGGATAAATTGAAATGGTGAAGTGGGGAAAAGAATAATTTCAGGTGGAATGTTGGCCAAAGTTTTACTCTAATTTCTTATATTAAATGTTTAGTTCATTCACTATTTCATTTCATATTGATACCATTTCTGGTTTTCACCCTATCAAGATTGTCATTTTAATTTTCTTAGTGGTTCCCCCCAATAGTCTATTATATTTTTTCTTTTCTGACCCAAATTTGTTTGGTAGACGATGTTTAGATGCTTAAGGGGTTCTGCCTTTGATATTTGACTTTGTTAATTGCATTGTGGTTAGAAAATGGATTCTCTCCAAATTCGGCTTTTATGAATTTATTGCTATTTTCTTTTTACCTAGTATGAGATTGTTTCTGTTGAAAAAATACATACTTTCCCTCAATGTCACATTACCACAGTCTTTGTTGTTGTTAGGTGCAGTGGAGTTGGACCTGATTCATAGTGACCTTCATAGGTTTTCAATGGCTAATTGTTTCAGGATTGCTTTGGGAGTGGATTGCCAAGTCCTTCTCCTGTTTTTGCAGTGCTGGGGCTTGAACCCAGGGCCTCAGAAACTACAGAGCAGCATTCTACCAACTGAGCTAAACCCCAGCCCACCAAGGGCTTTAGAATCTTAGAAGTCCTAGTAGAGTTACTTACCCTTATCTAATTCGAGCAAAAAAAAAAAATCTTATCATTCTTTTAAAAATAATGGTTGATTTGCTTTGTTTCTGAAAACATATCTAATACACAATTATGGGAAGGTCTCATCATATCATTTTTCTTATGAGTTTTCAAGTGGGGGGCTGGGATTTAGCTCAGTGGGTAGAGCGCTGCGCTGCAGTCTCTGAGGCCCGGAGTTCAATTCCCAGCACCGCAAAAATGGGAGAAGAACGTGGCAATCCACTCCCAAGGCAATCCCGAAGCACTCAGCCATTGAAAACACTATGAGGGTCGCTATGAGTTGGATACTGACTCGACAGCACCTAACAACAACAACAGTGAAAATTTGCTGTAGAGTCAAATACTTTAGCCTAGCATTTGACAAAAGCTGAATTCACTTTGGACCTTGTTCAAAGGAGTTTGGCTACTCTGTGGCATTTAAGCAATTGGAGGCTAGGATGTTACAGAGAGTCTCTGGGACACTTTCTCATAACACTGCTCTGTTCTGAGCCCTGGCACAACCTACTGCTCTTTCTATCCCAGATGCTCTCCTCCTGTGTGTGCCTGCTGCGTGTTCCTTCAATGCACTGTCATCTCCTCCTTTCACAAAACCTCATTTCTGTAAAACCTTTGATGGTGTCTGTGAAGTACCAAGTCTTATGCATATAAATTTATTGGTACTTCCCTTTCTAGTTAAATATTTCCCAGCTGCTCAGCCATGGAGCAATAGTCTTGTTACTACCCTCTTTTACTGACTCTTTAGTCTCCTTTCTCATCTTTTTAGTAAGTGATCAAGTGGATCAAACTTGCCAAATCCCTGTTTTTCATCATATGACCATGATTTATTTATTTATTTTGTTCAGTTTTCTTTTCTCCTTTGGTTCTTATGTGAAACCACTTAGGAAAGTAGAACATGTTTATTTCATAAGCATAGGTAAATTTTTTTTACTCATTACGATAAGATATTCAATAGTGAACCTGTTTATTCTATAGTATTTTGGACTTCAACTTATACAGTTATATATTATCTTTGTGAAATTTGAGCACAACTTTCAGTAGAAAGAAAATACTAAACAAAAAAGTCTAATGAAACATTTTTGTGGCCTAAAGCTTATATAGGAATAGATCCTCTCCTACACCACAAGTTCTGAAATATCACCAAAATAAAGGTCGTGCTAAGGGTGAGGCAAAGTTAAGAATCCAATTCAATTTCTCTCTGAACTGTTAGCCAATATTTTGAGTGTACATTGAAAATAGTCTATCACTTATTAAGTAGGCTTGAATATATTATTATAGGAAAAAATTATATGAGATTTAAGTGCAAGCTCAGGAATAGAGAGGTCTGGATGAGCTTTCTCATTTTCTCTGGTCCCCACTTGGTTTTAGCTTTCTTCTGAAAGAAGCAATCAGCAGTGGTTTATGATGCTTAGGCATTTCTATGATGTGCACTCACTGAAAATCATTGATGTTTCTGCTTTAACTAGATTTAGCTACTTTGGGTTGAAAGCTGTGCTGCCTGAAATCCTATTTTACTAAACTTGCCAGTGAGTAAAACCACTGAGTCCTTCAGGAAAATTCCATTGCACAGTTAGAGGAAGCTGTTAATTACAGTCACAATCAGCTCTACAGTGCTACCTTAAAGGTGCAGGATCCTGCTGGTCTTTGTATCCAGCCCATGTGGTGCCATTCAAGTAGCATCATGTGGCTCAGCCTCTTTTGATGCATTCCCTGGGAACCTATGATTACTGTGTCCCTGAGAAATGCTTTGAGAGCAGGACCACAAATCTTTCAGGCATCTTGTCCCTTTTCCATTTCTAGGATTCCAAGCCTCTGCCTTATCCCCACTCACTTTGGGAAAACAGCTAATTCTTAAAAAACAAACAAACAAACAAACAAACCTACACCAGCCCTCTACTCAGTTATTTGTATAACTGGTTCCTTTGCACAGAAAATATCACCTTGGGAACCGGGACAAATTGTAGGCTTATGGATTATGAAGATTTTTTACCTTAATGGAAATTTAATTTGTTATGAATGGTTCATCATAACATATGCTAACAAGAGCATGCTAGAAATAACAATCTGAAGGAACAACACGGGAGCTTATGCTTTCATACTTTTCTGAGAGTAAAAGAGGTCATTGAAACAACACATGTCAGATGCTATTACTGTCATATTGTTGAGGCCATCTGTTAAAAACCAAGATCAGGACCTGCTGCGTTCATTGAACTTGCAGTTCTGGAAAGGACAATGTCACATAAAATTAACTTGATTCTGTTAAGAGGAGTGTACCTTTGGGATTAATTTTTTTTCCTCTGTGTGGATATCTATATAAACATAGCAGCCTTTTTAAAAGAACAGTCAAATTTTCATCGCCACACTAGTTGTTCAGTTTTGAAACACCAAAACATAATAATAGTTTGTGTATTTGGGTAGGTATTTGAAGGTACACATGTAAAGTCCCAGAATATGGTTATATACCTGATAAAGCTGGTGCTTAGAATACTTAGGTGCTTTCGGAATAAATCAAGGAGGACCATGAAAGAGTATCTGATATTACTAAGTGAAAAACAAAGTTCTGTTTCTTTTGATATTCTGATGAGGCTTGAAAAGTGGAATGTAAGAGTGGTTTTTAATGAGATGCTTGCTCACTTTTTAGCCATTCTTGCTTTTATATTGAAACATTCAACTGGTTTTATTAAACAAAAACTACAAGGGCCTCCCAGTTTCCTAGAATGTTTCTTTGTGTAGTATTTCAGTTGTTCCTGATAACATTCCCTTTGTATGTATTATACTTTTTACAATCTCTCCCAGTATACTTTCCCCTCACACAATAACAAAAGAATAAAACTTCTCTTTTTCCTATTGTTTCTTAAGTCTGATCAGGCTCTGTGGTTCGGGTTCTTTTGTAAAAGCATATTTACCTAATGCAGTGATTCTTAACCAGTGGCTGAAAGCATTAGGTATATTGCACATAATCCTTTGTTCTTAGTTTCCTCATCTATAAAATGTTTAGAGTAGATTTAATGATCATTAATGTCCCTTCCATCTCTAAATGTCTAGGATTCTAGGAAATGAAGTCTGGTATATTTCTAAAATGCCATATAAGATGCTATGTTTTAATTTTATCTCAGCATATAGAGTTAATGATATACAGCAAAATTGTTGAGAAAATCTACGGCTTAGAACAATGTTTGATATAAAACTTTAACCATTGAAGATCAGGACATATTTTTGGAATATTTTAGTTTTTTTGAGATATAGATCTATATCTATTTCCACCAAGAGTTCTTTTGTCTTATTCCGTATTTCACAAAAATTAATCTCTATCTGTCCACTCATCCATCCATGAAATTTTGTTTTTTTTCCTTCTCTTTTTCCCTCCCTCCCTCCCTCCCTCCCTTCCTTCCTTCCTTTCTATTGTAACAGGGTCTCCCAAGTCACTAGAATTACAGGCATACTCCATCTTGCCTGGCTATCCATGAAATTTCTTTTGAGGTCATTAATGACTTAGGTGTATGCAGTTTGTTTTCCACTTATTTCCTGTGTATGAATGTCAAGCCTGTTTACATATTATGACAAGCCTAGGGACTTCTTCCCAGTCTTCCCACACATAGCAATAGGGAGTGGTGGAAGGAGGCAAGCTAGGAATCAAGATGAAATGGATGTAGACACAGGCAGTGGGAACCACAGGGCAGCACCAAAGTAGTAGTGTGGCTGTGGGTATGTGGAGAGGAGCCTCACTTTAAAGGTTTTGGGTGGGGTTTTATTGCTGGAATTCTGTCATTTATCACTCTTTCCTAGAACTTCCAAAAGAGGGAGCACAGGCACTAAGAACTAATTTTAAATAGAAAATAACATCCAAATAGTTGCCTGTTGGTTATGCTTAGCAAATGCTGGAACACAACACTTATGCTTGAAAGCCTAAGAGCAGATTCCATTCTCTTTTACCTGCTAGGTAATCTTCAAGGAAGACTCACTCTGACTCATAGACCATAAGCTGGGAATCTTAGGGTATCTAATTTGTTAGGGTATCTAATTTTCTTGTGCTGTGGGGGCTTGCATATTGCTGTGATGCTGAAAGTTATTCCACTCATATTACAGATACCAGCAGGGCCACCCATGGTGGACAGGTTTCAGCTGAGCTTCCAGACTAAGATAGACTAAGGTGAAGGACCTGGTAACCCACTCCCAAAACAATTAGCCATTGAAAACCTTATGAATAGCAAAGAAGCATTGTCAAATACAGTGTCAGAATATGAGCCCCCCAGGCTGGAAGGCATTCAAGAAACAACTGGGGAAGAGTTGCCTCCTCAAAGTGGAATTAACTTTAATAACAGGAATGAAGTCAAGCACCTGGGACCTCTTTGGCTGATGTGGCACGATTCACAATGAGAAGAAGTATAGTGGCTGCAACAATGGGTTCCACATAAAAAGATCTTGTGCATGGCACAGTGCTGGGTAGTGTTTTGTTCTGCTGTACATAGGGTCACTATGAGTCTGATCCATCTTGATGGCACCTAATAGCAACGAAAATGGAGTGAGGTTAGGTCAGTTGGTAGAGTGCTGTGTTCTCTGAGGCCCTGGATTTGATCCCTAACACTGCAAAAATGGAAGGAAGACCCAGCAACCCACTCCTGAAATTTTAAAACAATCAGTCATCAAAAACCCTACAGATAGCAGAGAAGCACTGACATAGTGCCAAGCACAACACTGTTAGATAATGTTTCTTTCTGTTGTACTTAGGGTTGCTATGAGTCAGACCCACTTGCTGGCAGCAAACAACAACAACAACACATAGTGAAATGGGTTCAGATTGTACCTTGGGCTCTTACTATCTTCTGTAGTATCCATACCCTTTGGAGCCTGAGGAATGGTGTATGTGTGTGTATGTGTGGTGTACATGTGGACAATGTTGAGCACAGATGTCCTTGTGGGCAGAGCGGAAGTATAAAGAGAGAGGCCCAAAGGCTCCTTGACCCCAGAAGTTCATAAACAAAAAGTAAAATGCTGAATATGGTCAATTGTTCACTTTCTTGGGTTCTATCTAAAACGCTCAGGAAAACCATTACCTTCTATTCTAGATTTTTCTAAAGTTTAATTTAATGAGGTTGTACTTACTTACATTTGGGGATTTATACTTTTAAAGATGAGCAATCTGCTTCTGTGCTTGTTTGGAATTTCCTCTGACTTTTTTTATACTAGTGATGCTGTAAGCTACTGATTCATCATGATTCTTCATAGATTGAGAGAGGGTCCATAAGCTACTGGGAAATTTGAATTACTTTTTTGCACATATGTGATTAAATTAAAAATCATTGTTTACTATAAACAAGGATCTGTAGAATGTTCAAAATAAAATATTCTGTTCTTAAAGACCTTACATTTTGGTTAAAACACTGTACTTGCTGATTCTAAGATACACATTTTAGCACCCCTAAAATTGGGGTAGTCCTTACAGTTTATTGTATCACATAGTTGGGTCAGCAGCATTTAAAATTTCTTAATGCTATTTATAAAATTGCGTCTGATAGTTAACATCTTCAAATTCAATAAGGTATGTTTGCACCAGCAGTTTGGGGGATTCTACCTGTCATTCCCCTTGACGAGCCTGTGCTGGGAGTGGATGTAGGTTAGCAAATATGACTCTGTAGTTCTACTGTTGCTCAGTGCCAGTTCCCACATGCCTATTATCATGTAGCTCACCAGCCGGGACGTATCTGCAGCCATACCACACTGGCATCTGATCTGGTCTGATCTTAGAAGCTAAGCAAGGTTGGCCTGGTTAGTGCTTGGATGGGAGACCACCTAAGAATACCGGCTGCTATAGGTTTGGGAGAAGGACCTGGCAGCCCAGTCCTGAAACAATCAGCCATTGAAAACCCTGTGAATAGCAGAGAAGCACTGACATAGTCCTTGATATGACACAGTATCAGGGAGTGTTTCATTCTGTTGTATATAGGGTCACTAAGGAATCACATTGGTTTAAAATCAAGAAAGGTGTATGTTAGGGTTGCATTCTTTCTCTGTACATCTTCAGTCTCTAGTCTGGACAAATAATCCGAGAACCTGTACTTTATGAAGAAGAACAAGGCATCATGGTTGGAGGAGGACTCATTAACAACTTGTGTTATGCAGATGACACAAATCTGCTTGCTGAACATGAAGAGGATTTGAAACATTTACTGATGAATATCAAAGAACCCAGCCTTCAGTATGCATTGAAGCTCAACATCAGCAAAATAAAAATCCTTGCGATTGGGTCAGTAAGCAACTTCATGATAAATGGAGAAAAGATTGAGGTTGTACAAGATTTTGCTTGACTTGGTTCTACAATCAACACCCATAGAAGCAGCAGTCAAGAAATCAAAAGGTGCATTGCTCTAAGAAAAGCTGTGGCAAAAGATCTCTTTAGAGAAAATATTGGGGTTGTCCAAGATTTTGGTTTGCTTGGCTCTATAATCAACACCCATGGAAGCAGCAGTCAAGAAATCAAAAGACACATTGCATTAGGAAAAGCTGTTTTAAAAGACTTTTTTAAGTAAACATGTCACAATGAAGACAAAGGGGAGCCTGACTCATGACATGGTATTTTCAGTTGCATCATATGCTTGTGAAAGCTGGACAGTGAATAAGGGAGACAGAAGAATTGATGCTTTTGAATTACGGTGCTGGAGATGAATATTGAATATATCATTGACTGCCAAATGAACTAACATCTGTCCTAGAACAAGCACAGCCAGAGTACTCCTTGGAAGCAAGGATGGCTAGACTGCATCTTAAGTATTTTGGACATGTTGTTAGAAGGGTCTAATCCCTGGAGGACATCATGTTTAGGAGAGTAGTGGGTCTACGAATAAAAGGAACCCTTGATTAGGTGGATTGAGACAGGGTCTGCAACAGTGGACTTAAAAAAGATTATGTGCCTGGCACAGAAGCAGAGAGTGTTTTGTTCTGTTGTACATAGGGTCACTATGAGTTGCACCCGACCCAACAGCACCTAACAACAACAATACTAGTTGGAGATGATTCTAGGGTTTATTTTCTTATGGTGCTAGGAATCAAACTCAGGGTCTGTGCATGCTTGTTGTTGTTGTTAGGTGCCGTCGAGTTGGTATCCGACTCATAGCGACCCTCTGTACAACAGGGGAAGCACTATTGTCAGTGCTTCTCTGCTGTTCATAGGGTTTTCATTGGCAGATTGATTTTTGGGAGGGGGTTGCCAGGTTCTTCTCCCAAGCCTACAGCTTCCGGTATTCCCAGGCGGTCTCCCATCCAGGTACTAACCAGGCCCGACCCTGCTTAGCTTCCGAGATCTGACGGGATCGGATGCCACAGGGCTACAGCTGCAGGCTGTGCATGCTAGGCAAGTGCAATTAAAGGATACATCATTGTCTTAGAACATTCTACATGCAAACCAATTGTGTTATTTAGCATTCAGTAGATGAGGTAGAAATCTTTGAAAATAGTGGAGGAGACAGTCTGTGTTTTTAATAAACTGAAAGGCAATGTGAAGGACTTCACTCTGGTCCTTTTCTAAGATTTTCAAGCATAAATATTACTATATGTGATTTTTTCTATATACCTTAATTAAGAGATGAGGTAAGATGCAGCTTCACTTTATAGCTCAAGACAGAATATGGCATTTTTTTATATTGTCATGAAGACTGTATATGGTCCAGCTCATTTCCATATACTTATGTAGTTTGATAACATATCAAATATCTATATCTATTATGTATGAGATGCCCACCCAGACTGGGAGAATATAACAGTGAAAGGCTGAGAGTCATCATTTTGAATTTTTCTTTTAAAAACTTTGTAATGTAATATAGCAAATTATATGCAAATATTTAAATGAGGAAATATTTGTAATTATTGGTACCATAAAATGAGTTAATATTTAGAAGACTGTCTGGGATATTATAAATGCTACATGAAAGTATTTATTAAAAGAAAGGAAAAGAAGGGACCAACTATAGTACAGTACAATATGGAATAAGTACTAGGAGAATGGTATCCAAAAGTGCTGTGGAAAATCAAATAGAGATGTTCCAACTGCAGGTGATCTTAGAGCCAAGGAGATTTTTTGAGCTAAATCTGTAAAGAACAGCAGGATTCCTTGAAGGAGAGAGAGAGGAAGAGAGAGAGAGAGAGAGAGAGAGAGAGAGAGGGAGAGAGAGGAAGGGAGGGAGAGAGAAAGCATTTCTGATGAAGAGTGTCAGAAGAAAAGTCCATGTAAATTAACTTGTCTTATCACACTGAAGCATATTTTTGTGCCAGATGAGATAAAGGCTGATGACCCAGGAGGCAGATGGAATCAACGATAGAGCATGATTTGGGAAGAGGTAAGAGGTGATGGGGTTAGGCAGAGGGATTAATTTTAGATAAAAGAAGTGACATCTGTTCCTTTGAGTCAGAGAGAAATGAAAGAGGAGTAGGTATAGATGTGGGTGAATTAATTTGATGGTTTGGAAATTTGGAAGTAAATGGAGTTTGTGATGCCTTCTATTTTCTCTTTGAAATAGGAGGGAGATAAGACTTTCTAATGATATGGGAGGGGCTGGATCATGTAGTGGTTGGTGGTGAGTGAGCCAGGATTGATTAGAATGAAAAAGGTCTAAAATAACTGCTCAGGGAATAAGAGAGAAAGTTGAAAAAAAAAAACAATAAAAAAGTTGTTGAGAAACACTGGAGGCCCATTTGAGATTGGGAAGCCCACTCCTGAAGCGTAAATGGTAGCAATCTGTGCAGTTGTGTCTCCCCTCCCATCCTCAGTCCTTACCAGCTGAAGTGTAGGACAGGAGAAGTAGGACTTCAGGATCACTACAAAGTTGAGTTGTCTTGGAAGTTGCAGCTCAGTGGTGGAGGAAATGAATTCATGAGGGTGTCCAAAGAAAAGGAGATGGCATGGCCATGCATTGGAGGGCTGGAAGAAGCTCACCACTAAATTTGGTGAGAATGAGAAAGTGAGCTGTGTAGAGGTTCAAGAGGTTGTGTTTGCAAGATAGTATTGGCATCATGGGTGCTTAGGCTCAGCAAGGTCCAGGCAGTGGAAAGGGGCTTTTGGATAATCATCCACACTGATATCACATTAACTCAAATTCCATGTCCTCAATGGATCTTAAGAAGTGATCTGCAGGTCAATAAATGATAATGTGGAGGGCTGGAGGAGTTATGAGGGAAGCGAATATACCTTGAATGAGGCTCATTAACAAAAAGTGAGAATGGAAAGAATAGAGGGTATCTGTAAGAAACAGTGGGAAAATGGAGAGTGATATTCTTTAGCGTTGAAGTACAGGGGCTGTAAAAGAATAAACATTTGGGTGGTAAGTAAAGAAAATGATATCTTTAGGGGAAAGATTTTCTTGAGAATTATATAAGTAATAGTTTAGCATTCTGGATTGAAGCATGGATTACTGAATCAGATAAAGCTGAATCAAACCAGATTTTAGAGCTATGTGACCATGTACAACACAACTTTGCAGTGCCTCATTCCCTTGTCTGTGGGATCTAAATAATTGTAGTACCTAGTTATAGTGGGGATTAAATACTCTTCTGTGGTTTTCCCTCCTACCTCAGATATCCCTCATTCTTGGCTCCTTCATTGGCTCTTTCTCTTCCCTGAGATTTTAATGTTGAAGGGTTTTAGAGCTCTGATTTCATTCTACTTCATTTTTTCTTCTCCCTCCTTTCTGTTATCCTCTTTTCTCCTCCTTTTCCTCTAATTGGTAGCTTCATGATTGTAAACACCATCTAGCTAGGTGCTGGGTATAGTGGTGCACACCTGTAACCCTAGCAACTTGGGGGGCTGAGGCAGGAGGATTGAGAGTTTGAGCCCAGGGGCTGCCTGAGCCTCTTAGTAAGACACTGTTTCAAAGTGAAAAATATGAAAGAGGCTGTGGGTGCAGCTCAGGGGTAGAGCATTTGCCTAGCATGCACATGGCCTGGGGCTCAACCCCTCAGTATGGAAATGAATAAACAAGCAATGACAAAAAAGCCTTGTCCATATGCTGATGACTCCTAAGTTTTTATATCTAATATAAACCTTTCTCCTAAACTTTAGACCCCTAATTGCTTATTAGGCCGATCCCTTCTGATGGCTGTTAGATATCTATCTCCAGCTCAGTGTATCCAAAGAAACAACGAAGACCCTGCTCTTCCTCCTCAACCTGCCTTACCCTGAGAGTACTTCATGTCACTGATGGTAACTCTGTACAGTGGCCAAGGCCAGAACTTTTGAAGTAATCCTTGCCATTCTCCTTCTCTCAGAACCCACTTACACTTGGCTGTGAGAGTATCCTGAATCACCAATTCTGAGGCTACCATTCTGATGTCAATTCACCCCCAACATTGTTTCCCGAGTTTGCCTCTCCAGTCTTCTCCAAGCAAACGAGCTTGTCAAAGAGATGCTTAGAAATATGTCAGATCACACCATTCTTCTAACAGTGTATAATGGATTCAGTTTCTCTCAGAACACTAGGGTCTGTACAAAGACCATCAAGGCTACATGTTACCCACCCTCTTCTTCTCCAACCTCATCAGCTTTTGTTCTCTTCCTTCCTCACCTTGCCACAGTAGAAAGAATCCTTTACCCTATCACTCTGGGGTCTTATGCTAATAATTTTCTCTACCTAGAATGCTCTTCCTTCATATTTTCTTGTTGAGTTTATCTTCAAATCTTTGTTCAGGTACAAAAAGTGGCTCACACTTGTAATCCCAGTGACTTGGGAGGCAGAGGCAGGAGGATTGCAAGTTTGAGGCCAGAGGCAGCTGGCATAACTTAGTAAGATACTATCTCAAGATAAAAAATTTTGTAAATGGGCTGCAAGTGCAGCCCAGTGATAGAGTATGTGCAAAAGGTATGTGCGATGCCCTAGGTTCAACTTCAACATTTTGAAAAAGAAATCTTTGTTCAAATCTTACCTTCTCAAGGAATTCTGTGTTGACCACCACATTCAATAAGGCAGCAGATACCAGTTCCCCTCCCTCTGCCACAGTACTCCTAATATCTTAATTCTGCTTTCCTCTTTATTATCACTTCCTTACATGCTACATAATTTACTTGTTAGGTACTGTTGAGTTGTTTCCAATTCATAGTGACCGTATGTACAACAGAACAAAATACTCCCTGACACTGTGCCATGCCTAGTACTGTGTCAGTGCTTCTGTGCTGCTCATAGAGTTTTCAATGGATAATTGTTTCAGGAGTGGGCTGTTAAGTCCTTCTCCCATTTTGTGGTGTTGAGGATCGAACCCAGAGCCTCAGAAAGCATAGTGCAGCACTCTACCAACTGAACAAAACCCCAACCAGTACATAATTTACTAATATACGTTTATTCTTTGTCTCATTTCCCATGCAATGAACATCTAAATGAGCAGTGTCTCTGTTTTCTTCACCAATATACACCAAGCACCTAGAATGGTAGTCAGGCACTGTGGCACAGGCCTGTTATCCCAGTGACATGGAGGGTAAGGCAGGAAAATCATGAGTTCAAGGCCAGAGGCAACATGAACAATTTAGGGAGATTCTGTCTCACCCTAAAAAATAAAAAAGAGGATACTGCTCGGTGGGGGGTATTTGCCTAGCATGCGTGAGGCCTTGGGGTCAACCTCCCCAGTACTGGGAAAAAAAAAAAAAAAGACCCTATGTCATGGTTTGAATGTAAAGTTCATGTGCTTTAACATTTGGTCCTCAGGGGGTGGTGCTGTTTGTGGAGGTCATGGAACTTGGGAGATGGGTTTTAGCTTTGTGGGACTGAAGTCACTGGGGGTGTGCCTTTGGAGGTTTTTACCCCAGGCTCAGCGCTCTCTCTCTCTCTCTCTCTCTCTCTCTCTCTCTCTCCTTCCTGTTCATGAAGGGTCCTGCCTCCTGCCACCTCCACACCTGTCCTGCCACCATTTTGGACTGATCTTCTAACTGTGAGCCCTCAATAAACCTCTTTCCTCCATAAATTTGTTTTGGTTGACTTTTCTGCTACTGTTATGACAACTCACTAATACAACCTAGTATGGTGCTTGACAATAAATAGTTTGGGGAGGAATAACATCATAAACAAATGAATGGCTGACTATAGCACACTTTCTGTATGTTGGATATTATGCTAAGCACTCCATTAATGCTATTGTCATTATTGATGTTATTTTTAAGTTGTGGGGAGAGAAATGAAGAATATATGCTAGAAATGTTTGAGGAAAAAGAAAGGATAGAAAGGAAGGCTTTTAAGTTGGTATAGACTATCAAGTAGATTATGACCTTAAAATAAACTCTAGCAGGCTTCTGGTTTCTCTGTCAGAGCTCTCTGGAAGAAGGTACCTTAGGGAGAGAATAGTTAGAAAATAATTTGCCCAGGGATAATTAATACTAACTGAAATGAGTCTTTTCTTACCCTGACTCCCTCAATGGAGACTACTTTTAAGTAATTATCTTGGTTAAGTTTTATTAATCTTTTGGCACTGAACAAAATGGTGCACTTTATTGGAGGACATTGTTCACCACTGAGGTTTTAAAGTTCTTGGGGGAATATTTGAATGAGAATAGAATTTGATAGCAGGATTGATTTAGGAGTGGTTGTTCACATTTTTCTTCTTGTTTCTTTTTTTATATCTCAAATGTTTGGGCAATTTGTGACTTTAAGAGAGAACTGCAAAATTTTAGTTCAGAGAATATAGGATTTTCTGATTAGTTTGAGTGAGTTTTTATGCCTTTTGAATTTTGATGCTTCATATTTCTATACTACCCATTGCTTTATTGAAATGGCTTAATTTCTATGCTAGACCTGAGAGTTTTATGGTAGATGTAGGGATATAGGTAGATTTTTAAAAATTAAATTAACCTTTTATATTACTGATATAACTCATATTCATCATAGACAATATTAAAAATGCATAAAAGGTACAAGGAAGAAAAAATTAACCTTATACAATCACCAGAGATAACCACTGTGAGCCTGTTGATGTATTCTCCATGTTTTTTCTTAAGTTATTTCAAATATTGGATGTATTTCCATTGGAATTTGTTTATTAGGCATCAAAACAACCTCACACCCCACAAGGGAGTGACTTTTAACCTTTTCTTACAAATGAGAAACTAATAAAAACTATAGAAGACATTTTCATAAATCCTTATGTGGTCATACACAAAATTTTGTATTTATTATGAGGGTATTTAGGTACAATATGAATCCTATGATAGCCTCTGAATTCTAAGTTAAAAATCTTTCATATAAGACAGAAACCCTTTTTCCAAAACTTTAATTTCTAAAATTATGAAAAATTAAAATATGTTCCTATAATGTTCATACTTTTCAATGGTAACTGTGGTGAACATCTGCTGTTTTTTTTTTCTTTCTAGGCCCCATTTTATACCTTTCTTCTGGTAATATAGTTCAACTTTGTCATTGGGCATTGTGGATAGGCATGTGATCCAGATTGCACCAATAAGAATATCTGATGTTAGAACAGTTAAAGTCTGACAGAGGTGGAGATTTTATTTCAATTGTGATTATTTTACAGTTCAAAATAGTCTTGAGTTCACCTGCTGGGATTTGCCTTTAGAGGAAATTTATGAGCTATATAAGAATGTCACATTATCAAAACTCTTGGCTGAAAGTTACAGAAAACCTCACCTAAATGACTATAAGCAAAAAAGGAATTAATTGGCCCATGTAACTGGAAAGCATTGCAGAGAGCTATGGACACAGAAACTCAAACAATGTAATCAGGATCTGTTTTTTCTCTCCTTGTCTCTGTGCCATTCTCCTTTTTTATTGGATTTCATTCTCAGACAGGCTGTTCTTGTAAGGTGGCAAAAGTGAGTATAGCTTCCTTTTAGGCTGATGTCCCTCAGAAGCAGAGAGCATCATTTCTGTAACTCCCAGAGATGTCCTGAGACTTGGACTGCAGGTAAGTTGGGAAAGCATCTCTGAGGGCAAGAGAACACACTTGGGTTTGGGTCTAGCTCTAAGGTGTATGGCTCCCTATAGATCTTGTTTTAACCTTAGTGAATGGACCAAGAGTGGGGGATGAGAATAAGGATGGGACAAGGGCTAAGAAATAGAGGTGTATTGCTAGAAGAAAAGTGAAAGGATACTGATAATACTCATTCTGCTGTAAATATCAATCTTTTAAAGCCAAAACTTATTTGTGATTCTGAACACCCACTTTCTTCACCAGCCATAGCACCAAATAATCTTTGATATTGATAAAGATAATTTACTACTCTCAGTGGTAATCAAAAGAAGGTGTTTGCGTTTATAATATCCATTTCAAGGGAGGTAGATTATCTATTTAGAAAAGTTACCTTCCAATTTAAGTAAAGCAGACAGGCTTTTAAGCAAGTATTTATCTTTAGCCTGTATTCTTAAAGGGCTGGGATTTAGCTCAGTTGGTAGAGTGCCACTCTGCAGTCTCTGAGGTCCTGAGTTCGATTCCCAGCACCGCAAAAATGGGAGAGGGATGTGGCAACCCACTCCCAAGGCAGTCCCGAAACAATCTGCCATTGAAAACTCTATCAGGATCTCTATGAGTTGGACACGACTCAATGTACCTAATAATAATAAAAATAAAGTATTCTTAAAACACATCCCTCCCCCTCTCTCCAGTACTGGGGGGTTAAACCTACGGCCTTGCAGGTCCTTTGCAAGTGCTCTACTACTGAGCTATACCCCTATTCCTCCTCTGACAATTTTTTTTTTTATCTTGAGATAGAGTCTTACTAAGTTATGCAGGCTGCCCCTCAAATTTGCAATCCTCCTGCCTCTCTCTCCCAAGTCACTGGGATTAAAGGCATGTACCACTAGCCTGGCCAAAAATATCTCTTCTAAAAGAGATTATGAAATGCAGGTATGCCTGGCCATTATGTGCCTGTGGGAGGCTAAGGAAGGAGGATTGATGCAAAATCAAGGTCAGCAAAACCTACATAGTGAGTTCCAGGCCAATCTAGTCTACACAGTGAGACCCTGTCTCAAACACAAAACAAAACAAAAATACAGAAGAAAAAGATTATGAAATTCTCAAAGGGGTTTCCAGAGCATTGAATTATAAACAAAATGTCAGTCTAGTGAATACATGTGTTAAGTTTGGAAAGCTATACTAAAATATGAATTTCTGTGAGTGTTCCTGCAGTCTCCAAGAAATGGATGCAATCAGTGTGACTGGTTATAATGTTGTATGTGATTAAGCTTATTTTTTGTAGGATATATATATCTCCATTTGGCTTGTCTTTCTGTTGATGTAGTGTTTTCTGAGATTAATGTGTGCTGTGGTTTGAACCTTGAGTATCCCCCAAAGGATCTTGTGTTAAAGGCTTTGTCCCTAGCTTATGGCCCTGTTGGGAGGTGGGAGAACATTCAGGTGGTAAAGCCTAGGGAAGGAAGTTAGGTCACTGGAGGAATGCCTTTGAAGGGAATATTGGAACCCCAATTCCTGTGTTTCTTTACTTCCCTAACATCATGAGGTGAGCAGCTTTGATCCATCATGGTCTGCCATGTTGTTCTGCTTCACCACAGGCCTAAAGGCAAAGGGACCAAGTACCCATGGACTAAGACCTCTAGAACTGTGAGCTATAGTAAACCTTTCCTCCTTTTAAGTTGATTATCTTAGGTATTTTGTCATAGTAACAGAAAACCGACTAACACAATATGCTAAAATCTTTGCCTAAAGTTACTAATTTGCCTATTTATCTCATATTTTTCTAATTTAAGTACACATTTCAAAGCTACATGTATACATATATTCATGATGGTTGTATCTTCTTGATATTATGTTTTTTTTACCAAAATATAATATTACTCTTCACTTGTGACATTTTTCACTTCAAGTTCTATAATTTGGCTTTATTTTCATTTTTTTCCTAGTATGTATTTTTCTATCTTATTATTATCAAGATTTCTATATAATTTCTTTCTTTAACCATGGAATATTTACCCTTAGATTTTCTGTCTTGGTTGATGAGTTCAATCCTTTTATATTTCTTATATTTAGCCAAGTGTGGTGGCCCATGCCTGTAATCCCAGTTCTTTGGAGGTTAAGGCAGGAGGATTGTAGGTTCAAGGCCAGACTGGGCTATATAGTAAGTTCCAGGCCAGCCTGCACTACACAGTGAGATCCTGTCTTAAAAAAGCAAAACAAAACACTCCAAAAACAAAAAGCAAATTTAAAAGTTTTTTTTAACTTTCATTAAGTTAAGATTTCTTCCTATAATATTATTTTTGTTTTCTATTTATCATTTTCCTTTTTCATTCATTTATTCTTTTATAAACACTTTTAAGTAGATGAAAATTGTTTCTTCTACTTTGAAAACTATACATTTTTTTTCCATGATATACTACCAACTTAGTAAGATTTATTCTTGTTTTGGTTTTCCCCCATCAAAACTTGAAAAGTTTATTAATACCTGTGGGACGCGCGCCTCCCGGTCCGGCCTGGAGGTTCGGACGGGCTGCGCTGCTGCGCACACAGATACTAAACACAATTCACTCGGGACCCCAGAGGAGACGGGAGAAAGGAAAAGCCTCAGGTGCTTTTGCACACAGGGGCAAACACCTGTGCTGGTCTTTTCGGTGGTCACGAGGAGACAGCTGTTGCTTCCACGGTGATCAGATGGAGAGCAGGTTCTTTTCCTTGTTGAGGATTGCGATGGGAGAGCATTCTCTCCTCACCAAAGGTCCGGGGCAGAGCAGCGGGAGAGGCGCTTCCTCATAGGTGGTCTGGGCAGGAACAGGTGAGAAGGTGCAGAAAGGGATGCCAAAAAAAGGCTGTGCCAAAAAGGGTTGAGCTGCCGCAGCGCAGCTCTTTATGTAGCTCGCCCATGGAATGGCCTGAGCCAATCAGCTTTCAGTCCAATTGTCCAATCAGGAAGGGTTTTGTACAAATGTGCAACCAAGTTACTTTCATTTTCCCTAGATTTCTAACTTACAAACCAGATATTCAAATGCCATTTTCCCAGTTTGGGAGTTTTTGCCAATTTCCTCCCAATTTTTCCCTACAAATACCTATGCTTTTTCACTGTAAAATATAAGAAATTTAGCACATTCTAGCTTCCTTCACTTCTTTTTGGTAATTTTATCTCAAATTTCATGATCATAATTTTATTTTAGGATCTTACGGATTTTTTCCCCCATTTAGTTGTTGCTGGCTTTTGAGACACAGTCTCACTGTGTAGCACAGGCTGGCCTGGAACATATTATGTAGACCAGGATGGCCTCAAACTCACATTGATTCTCTTGCTTCAGCTTCCTGAGTGCTGAGATTATAGGCATGTGCCACCATGCCCAGCTATTTATCTTAGGTTTTTAAGAATATACTTTTTTATCTATTGCTTTTTAGATAACAATAAATTAAGTCTGCCTAATCTTTGTTTCCCACACCTTTTTACTTCCTTCCGGATTGATGCCTTGTTAGTTGGAATATATCCCCTAAGAGTTCTTTCAACGACAGTCTTTGTATAATAAAGTTTTTTAACCTCATAAACTTGTCTTCTTTTATAATTTGTTAATTCTTTTTTTGTAGTGGTATACTTTGATTCCTTTCTCTTTATACTTTGTGTATCTACTAGAGGGTTTTTTACTTTGTGGTTACATAAAATATAGTAAAAGTGTCTTAATTTAAGTAACAACTTTATTGCATGCAAAAGCTACAGTTTTAGTCCTTCCTCCTTCCTCCTTTTATGATTTTGATGCCACATTTACACTTTCTTATATCTATTAACAAATTGCTTTATGCATTTTAAACCCTTTTGTCTTTTAAACTTTATACTAGGGTTAATACTGCTTTATATATCATCATTAAAATATGAAAATGTTCTGAATTTAACTATGTATTTACCTTTACCAATGAGTTTTATTATTTTATATATCTTCATGTTGTTATTTAACATCCATTTAGTTCAATTTGAAGAATTCTCTTAGCATTTTTTGTAAAGCAGATCCCATGACAATGAACTCTCTCAGCATTTTTATTTTGAGGGGGTCTGCAAAATTTCTTGATCTCTTTCATTTTTGAGGGACAACTTTGATGGGTACAGTATTCTTAGTTGACAACTTTGTTTTCTTTCTCATTTTGAATGTATTATTTTATTCCCTTCTGGCCTGAAAGGTTTCAGCTAAGAAGTTTGCTGAAAGTCTTATAAAGGTTCCCTTATATGTGATAATTTTCTTTCTTCTTGCTATGCTTAATATTCTCTCTTTGTCTTTGACTTTTGAATCTGGTAGGAACACTTTGGGTTGATCTTGTGTGAGATTCTTTGAGCTTCAAGAATCTGGATGTCCACATCCTTCTGAGGATTTGAAAGTTTTCTGCCATTATTTCCTTTTTATGTTCTTTTTGCTTTTGTTTTTATGGTACTGGGGACTGAACCCAGGGCCTCCTGGATATGTTGCAAGTGCTCTGAGCTGTACCAACAGACCCCTGTTTAAGTTTTATCTTGAGACAGGATCTTACTAAGTTATACAGGCTGCTTCTGGCCTTGAACCTGTGGTTCTCCTGCCTCTGCCTCCTGAGTCACTGGGATTATAGGCCTAAACCACCACACCTGGCCCATTATTTCTTTAAATAAGCTTTCTTCTCTTTTCTCTCTTCTTGTGACTTCTGTAGGTCATATAACTTGTATGTTTGATAGTGTCTCACTTGTCTTGTTTACTTTCTTCACTCCTTTTCATTCTTTTTTCTTTGGTTCCTCTAATTTGTAACTTGAAATGATGTCTTTGAGTTTGCTAATTCTTTTTTCTATAAGATTCATTTTACTCTCGAAGCTCTTTATTGAAAATTTCAGTTCTACTTTGTTTCTTAAGCTCCAGGATTTCTGTTTGGTTCATTTTAATTGTTTCTATTTCTTTTCTAGGCTGGGGTTTACCTCAGTTGGTAGAGCACCTACTCTGCACTCCCTGAGGACCCAGGTTTGATCCCTAGCATTGAAAACAAAGTGGCAATCCACTCCTGAAGCAATCCTGAAACAGTCAGCCATTGAAAACCCTATGAGAGTTGCTATGAGTTGGACCTGACTCAATGGCACCTAACAACAACAACAGCAACAATTTCTTTTCTAAATTTCTCATTTTGTTTATTTTTTCCTAATTTTGTTCAGTGGTCTGTTGGTGCTCTTGCATTTCATTGACCTTCTTTTCTTTTTTCTTTTCTTTTTTCTTTCTGTAGCAAGGAATTGAACCCAGGACTTCATGCATACTAGTGCTCACCTCTAATCCCTTTTTTATGTTTTTATTTTGAGACAAGGTCTTGCTAACTTGTGCAGGCTATCTCTGGCCTTGAACTTGAGATCCTCCTGCGTCAGCTACCTGAGTTGCTGGGATTACTGGTATGTTCCATAGTATGCAAGATTTCCTTTACTTGGTTTAACAATCAACAACTAAGGAAGCAGGAGTCAAGAAATCAAAAGACACATTATACTGGGAAAAGCTGTTGCAAAAGACCTCTTTAAAGTGTTGAAAAGTAAAGACATCACATTGAAAATGAAGGTACACCTGACTCATTCCATGATATTTACAGTTGCATGTGAAAGTTGGATGTTGAAAATGGGAGATAGGAGAAGAATTGATGCTTGTGAATTATGGTGCTAGAGACAACTATTGAATGGGTTATGGACTGACAAAAGACCCAACAGATCATCCTAGAATAAGCACAACCAGAGTGCTCCTTTGTAGCAAGCATGGTTAGAATGTCTTAGGTATTTTGCAGATGTTGTCAGGAGGGACCAATCCCTGGAGAAAGACATGATGTTTGAGAGAGTGATAGGTCAATGAAAAAAGGAAGACCCTCAACTAGATGGATGGACACTGTGGCTACAACAGTGGGTTTAAACATAAAGAAGATTGTGTGCATGGCACAGCATTGGACTGTTTCATTGTGTTGTACGTAGGGTTACTATTAGTTGGACCTGACCCAACAGTACCTAACAACAACAACAACAACAACAACAAGTCATAGTGCTCAGTTCACTGACTTTTTTGAAAAAAATTATTTTAAATGATTTGTCAGGCAATTTGGAGATCTCTGTAACTTTTGGGTCAGTTCTTGGAGCTTTATTATTTTCCTCTGGTGGTATTATGTTTGCCTGATTCTTTGAGATCCATGTAGTTTTGCCTTGGTGTCTGTACATTTGAAGGAGCAAATATCTTGTCCATTTTTGCAGACTGGTTTTAGTAGGTAAAGCTCTCTTCTTGGGTCCATGGGCTGAAGGGATTCCTGTGGTATTATGGTTAGAAGGTATTCAGTTGGGTCATGTGAGTGCTGTTAGGTCTATAGAAGAGTCTGTGGTTTGGAGGACTGTTAACAGAGACTTTATTAGGCATAGTTCTTGTCTGGTCCTTGGGTAAACTGGAATGCTTCTAGGAACTTGGTCAGTAGGGCTGATACTATGATGAGTGTCTGCTTGAGAGTCCATGGATGGTTGTCCTGTTTCCATATATGCTGATGGTTTGGCTCCCTTTTGGTCCCTGGTAGAGTACCTGTTGGGTTCCTGGTTGAGACCTCAGACAGACAGGCCTGGTTCTGTACCATGAGTGAAAGGGACTAAAACCAATTTACAGGGCTGCTTCATGGTCCACAGCCAAGGCTGACATTTGTATGCCTATTTCTGGGAGCAGCACTGGGGATGTTTTCTGGTGGGTCCCCTAGTAGGATGGTCAGCTCCCAAACTGTAGCTGAGAGAGGACAAATCAGAATTACAAGGCTGTTTGGTGATCTGCTATGGGGCTGAGGTTAGTGGGTCTGTCTGCAGAGGCCAAGATGGCCACCTTTCCTTCCTGGTCTCCATGTGTGTGGAATTGCTCTCAGACTACAGCTCAGAGGGGCTGGTGCTGAGTTATAGCCACTTCATAGTTCCCAGCTAGGACCTAGGTCAGGGGGCCTATTATGCAAGGAAGGGTAGACACAATTCCTCCTGAGTCCCTTGGCAGATGATTCTAGTGAGAGGACCAAAGCCAAATCGCTGCATCAAAGCCCAGAGGGGATTAAGACTGTGTCTGGATCTAAATCCAGGACCATAATTGGAAATTCTGCCACATGGGCATGAACCTACCCTGTCAAAACATTCCTTGTTAGTCTTGGGACCTAGCATAGTTCCATAACTTCTTACCTAAATCTCAAAACTCCCACAAAGACACTGGTGGCCATAGATGGCTGTGAAATTAGTGCTGCTGTGGAGGGGATATTATTCTGCCATCTTGCTGAGTTTATTGCCTTTAAATTTTTCTTGGTCATTTAAAAATGCTCCCAAGAAACTATCTGCCCTGAGAGAAGGGCTAGATGTTTCTGTCATCAATTCTGTCTTTGGGACCTAAACTGTTTTTTATTGGAAAAGTAAAACTTTCACCAGATATAGCTGAGAAAATCCATTAGCGTAGGCTGCTTCTAGTGGCTCAGAGTTACCTTGGCTAGGCTGCTGCCAACACCCACGGACCCCCATCATTTCCATTCTCAGAAGCACATGTTCCACTTTTATTTAAATAGCATACATGTTGGAGTTGGAAAAGGGAACAATATCCAATTTGGCATTTGAAATAAGTATTATAAATACAGAGTATAATACAGATTCTAGGGAAGAGGGAGGTTGGTGGTCTTGATGGAGGAGGAGATTAGAATTGCAACATAATTGAATATTAGAGTTAGATGATACCTTAGAGATTACTAGTTTTACCCCCTCATTTTAGAGATAAGGAAAGTGAAGTCTAGCTTGGTGAAATGACTTGGCTATGTTAGCACCCAGACCTATCATTAGAACTCAGGTCTCTTACTCCTGGGACAATGCTCTTTCTGTCATATTAAACTGTGGTTCCTGGGTCTTTCAGTCTTGGAAGTCAAGGATAGCATGCTGGTAGGATATTTTCCTAGAGATCTGGATTATGTAAGTGGGAAAAAATTTGATGACATGGAGACATTTACTAAGACATTTTGCTCTTATGCTTAGTGTAACGATTAATTTCATATGTTAATTTGGCTGGCCCACTAGGGCCATATTGTAGTAATCAAAGCAAAATAAGCACTTGGTGCACATCTATAATCCCAGGGACTGAGGAAGTTGAGACAGGAGGATCACAAGTTTGGGGCCAGAGGCAGCCTGTGCAATTTAGTAAGATGCTGTCTCAAATTAAAAACTAAAAGGAAGAGCTGGAGGTGCAACTCAGTGGCATAGCACCTGCCTGGCATGCATGGGGCCCCGAGTTCAACCTCTAGTACTACACCCTGAAAAAAGCAAAGAAGTCTGGTCCAAATTCAAGGAGATGGAATAATAGATTCTACCTACAGATTATAGGAATAGTAAAGTTACATTGCAAGAAAGCATGTCTATTAGATGGGAGGATTGGTTGGGAAAAATTTGTGGCCATGAAAAAGTTTACCTCAGCCACCAAAAAAAAAAAAAAAAAAAAAAAAAAAAATCAACCAGGCTGATTGAATCAATCTCAACATTTCAGTAACCTAACTGTGATATTGTACAAGTTTTGTGAGATGTATCCATTGGGGAAACAAGGTAAACACTACGTAAACTTTCTCTGCATTATTTCTTATAGCTATTTGTAAACCTAGTAAAGATATGAATTACCTTATTTTATTGACTTTTTATAACATTATTCTCTTAGATACATTAAATATTAATCAAATACATCAGTGAGTAGATTTTAATTTACATAGTGATTAAGAAATCCATCTCTGAAATTTGACGCCCAGTGTTAAAATCTATTTGTATTGTGTATAGACTGCAGAAACATAGGCAGGTTGTGAAATCTCATTGTGTCTTAGTTCCTACTTCTGTAAAATCAGGATGAAAATCATAACTACCTCAGGTTTCTAATGAAGATTAAGTGGGAAAATACATGATCCCTTGCAAATAGTAATCACTCCAATGTTATTTAATATTACAGTTCCTCTTCTTCTCTGCTAGCATTATTGTTCTTTATACTCCTTTTTGTTGTTTTTGTTAGGTGCTGTCGAGTCAGTGTCCCACTCATAGTGACCCTAGGTACAACAGGTGAAATAGTATTGTCATGCTTCTTTGCCATTCATAGGATTTTCAACGGTGGACTGCTTTTTGGGAGTGGATTGCTGGGTACTTCTCCCTTATACTCCTTGGTGGGCCATTAATATGAACTGTCGTATTCCTAGCTTTGTATCATAATTTCAGGACTCTGAATAATTAGCCTAAGGCCAACAACTTGTCGTTTGGTTTAAACTTTTGGTCATTATAGTCAATAGATGTTCATGAGGAGGCCAGCATAGTATAGCATGAGAAAAGCTTCCAATGGATTCATTTGGGTCACTATAGTGTATTATAGTTATTTATCTTCTCTAGACATACCTTCTACTCTCGTTGACATTTCTGAAAATTGCTGTCCCCACTTTCCTTGGGATCAGGTAAAGAATAGGCCCCTTGAAATAGTTGTTGTACTTACCTCTCCAAGGCATATTGTCATCATGACCTAGTCATTCTGCGAAAGAATAAGGCTTGTTTCCATTTATTGAATCATTGGATAGGTCATTGACCCTCTCACATACATGGTAACATTTTGTCAATCTGGGAATTGATAGCAGCTGATCTTTTAACAAGATTCCTCCTACTTTCCCCTGAATAGCCATGTTTCATTTTGGCTGCTAAATTCATCATAAAGTACATGCTGGGTCTTCTGGATACAAATAAATCTTCATGGGATGTATCCAAATTCAGAAGTAAATGAAGGGTAAAGTGGTATGCTAGTGTGACTGCAGGCTGAATAATTTGAATCTATTTGCCCTCCATCATTTCTGTGTCACCATAGCCATACCAAAATGGATTCTGTGAACATGATTGAATCACAGCATCTAGAAGCTTAATAGGCTGCTAAAATGTAAATACTGACCTGGGGAATTTTGCATGGCTAATGAAGGCAAGAGTTCAGACTCCATGATTATTTTGCATAGCTTTACTAAAACAGCCAATAAATGTTTACAAATCCATTTGATCTACTTGGTTTATCTTCTCACAATATAAGTGGGGTGAGTATATTTCATTAAGAACTTAACTCTTTCAGGGAAAATGGCATGAAAAGAATGAAGCGATGGATACAGGATGGATCTCACTTCTGAGTCTTGGCTTTAAGGATGGCTGATGCACAATCCTTAAAGTATTTTGTTTGGTGATTACAATATCAGCTCTAAGAACAGGGAGCTTTCTTTCAATAAGTCTTGTAAATTGCTTTGGTTCTGGAAGGAAATTGAGGTTGAGAATGGAGAAAAGAGAATACAAAGGCTTTGTGCTATGAATGCTGGATCTTTCCACCTGAAATCTGTAAATACAATATAGATTTTCCTGGCATTGAGTTAGATTTGGCAGATGCTTCATTCCATTGATCTTGAGGGTAATAATATTTATCATAGTGTAATCCTTTAGTAGAAGCAAAAATACTGACTGAAGAGACATTCCCATTATTCATGTCCCCTTGTTATTTTGCTATTATCTTTATGTTTGTTTTGTCTGTTTTGGTGAAGGCAGAACAGACCGAGAAAAATGTGAAATTTGAAATGGTGCAGAATGTGTACCCTGGAAAATGATAAATGCATATGCAATTTTTCACTTTGGATTAGAAGCAGAGTTCATATCTAAACCAAAAACATAATTAGTTATAACGACAGTCTATTTTGTTTAGATCATTTTAAATTTCAAAGTGTGTTGTTAAATGCACAGATTCCTTTTGTCTCTTCTCTAGTGTGTGCCATTGCTTAAAGCAAGGGCCTCAACAATGGAGCAGAGGGAATCTTTATAAAGCAGTAATCAAGCAAAATGAACACAACTGGGAGTGTGGGTTTGGTTTGAATTATGCTTTTCATAGCCCTCAGGTATATTTCAGTGTCTGGATATACTCAACTCATATCCCTGATATGTAGCAGTTTGGGTACACTCCCATCTCCTCAATTCCTCAGAAAATAGTAGGGTTTTGAGTAGAATATTAGGAAGAAGACAGAGTGAGTTAACGTTGTTGTTGTTAGATGCCATCGAGTCCATGTCCAACTCACAGCGATCCTGTATACAACAGGTGAAACACTATTGTTAGTGCTTCTCTGCTATTCATAGGGTTTTCAATGGCTGATTGTTTTTTGGGAGTGGGCTGCCATGTCCTTCTCTGAAGCCTACAGGACCTGGTGTTCCCAGGTGCCCTCCTATACAAGTACTAAGCAGGTCTGACCCTGCTTATCTTCTGAGATCCGACAGGATCAGATGCCACAGTGCTATGGCTACAGACTAGAGTGACCTATAGTCACTTCAAAGGAGCTTCCTCTAGGGCCAGATTAGTTCAGTCAGTGATATCCCCAAATGTGGTCAAGGAATTCACCTCTTAGGACACAGAAAAATGCCAGCAATTTGATAAGTCCATTGACTTCTCTAATAATCTGTTTGTTCCAGGTGATCTGAACCTGAGTCTACTGGGCCATCTGATTCTACACTTCAGCCTCACCCTCACCCTAACCATATCCTAAACTTGGTTACTTAAGTCATTAAGTTCCAATCTTTTACTTTAGTTTAACTGGGAATAGCCACAAAATGTATTTGGAGATCGGACGTGCCAGCAAGAGCCTTGAGAATTTAAGGAGAGGAAAAGGGGAAACCATGGAGCATCACTAATGCCATGTAACTCTCCAACCTATAATTTTTTAAAAAATGTTCTTTTGAGGGTAGATGTAAGGCTAAGAAATGAGACAGATCCCATCTATGAGTGCTGAATAATCATGGCTGTGCCACCCAGAACCCCTTTCAGGGAAGAATTTGCTGTCCCAGTTCATGTGGGTGCTGTCAGGAGATGGCTTGTAGGCACTGCCTCAGCTGCAGAGGACCAGTTGCTGGCCTGAGACCACCTTCCTGGGCAGGCATAGCCACGGCCTCATTTGTGTTGGCCATTTTGGGTCAACACAGAACAACTTTGATAAATCTCACTTGTTTCACATCTCCCTGCCACTGACCTGCTTTGTAGTGTGACTTCTTTCTCTGCTCACCTGCTTCCAGTCCTTCTATCCAAATTCTATCTCAGAGTCAGCTCCCCAAAGAGCCTGATCCAAAATACAATGTGAAAATTTAGGTCCCAAATGAAAATGCATATAGGATATAGTGAGGTGTCATGAACATGCCCTGATGTGAAAGGTTAAAGAAGGTGGAGATGAAAGTTCTTTGTTCAAAGACTCTGTGCTACCCATGTCAAGTCTGGTTTTAAAAATATCTTATCCTAGAGAAATACCAAATTGTTGTTGTTAGATGCTGTCGAGTCTGTATCCGACTCATAGGGACTTTTTGTACAACAGGCAAAACAGTATTGTTATTGCTTTTTTGCTATTCATAGGGTATTTGATGGCAGATTATTTTTTTTGGGGGGGTGGGTGGGTGGGTTGCTGGGTCCTTCTCCCAAGCCTACAGCACCTAGTGTTACCAGGCAGTCTCCTATCCAAGTACTAGCCAGGCCTGATCCTGCTTAGCTTCCAAGGTCTGAAGGGATTGGCCTGCAGCTATACCACTGTAGCATCCAATCCTGTCAGATCTCAGAAGCTAAGCAGGGTCAGACCTGGTTAGTACTTGAATGGGAGACCACCTGGGAACACCAGATGCTGTAGGCTTGGGAGAAGGACCCAGCAACCCACTCTGAAAAAACAATCAGTCATTGAAAACTCTATGAATAGCACAGAAATACTAACAATATTGCTTTACCTATTGTATGTAGGATTGCTATGAGTCAGATGCCAACCTGATGCCATCTAACAATAACAACAAAAACAACAACAACAACAACAACAACAACAGCAACAGAGAAGTATAATGCCAGAGTATCATGAAATATTTCTCCTTTCCTCTTCCCTTTCCTTCCCTTCCCTTGCCTTCCTTTCTTTCTTGACAAGTTCTTGGTATGTAACTCAGGCTGGCCACCATGCCTATTTCTAAATATTACTTCAGTGGCTTTGACTGGAAAGTCTACGACTTATAGGAATCTCACTCTTTGGTGAATGAGTTAGGAAATCCCCAAAATGGCATGAGAAAAGAGACCAATAAGGCAGAAGGGAACTAAGCATCAACAACAGCAGTAGTGAAAGACAGGCACAGGGCCGACAGAATCCCTTGCTTAAGAGATCCATTTACTATGACTCCTGCAGATGGAGAAGAGCTCTTAGAGGCATGAAGAACAGAAGTTTTTTTTTTTTTTTTTTTTGGTTTGTTTTGTCATTTTCACAGTCCTTTTTTGTTAAAGGAATATTATTTGCAGGCTAGTTTTCTCCATAAGAATGTAAGTTCTTTAAGCATGTTATCTTAGTTTGGAAGTAGTGAGTGAAGCCAAGATCTAAATGCAAGAAATTTTTTGTTTTCTAGGGGAGATTTAGAGCATACTGAGAGGGAAGTAGAAAAGTAAGAGAACAAAGGAGACGTCAATAAACCATCCTGTATTTGGGAGAGTGGGGTACTTGGAACTTGAACCCAGGGTTGAACATATTTTGCAGTGCTCTACCACTGATCTGTCCCCCAGACCCTTTTTATGTTTTTATAAAATTGAGACAGGGTTTGCTAAGTGACCCAGGCTGTTTCTGGCCTCAAACCTGTGATTCTCCTGCCTCTGCCTCCCGAGTTGTTGGGATTACAGGCGTGTGCAATACGCCCAACCTAAAATATCCATTATTGAGTTGGTTAGAGGGGGCCCCTCCTGTGTCTCATCATTATGCCCCTCAGTTTTCAATGGAGCTGGAGTCTTCATAAACTCACTCCTATTAGTCTCTGGTTGAGAGCTGTAGGGGGTGGGTACAGCAGGCCAAGGAGGTTAAGGAGGTATTAATTTTCTGGCACTTCTGTACTGCTGTGCTCTGGAAAAAGCTTTTTGAAATAATTCCTCAGGCTCAGAGGTGCAGGTACTAGCAGATGGAAGTTGGGATACAACAAATTGGTAAAATCCTAGATATACAAGTGTGGAGAGAGAAGCTGACAACGGATGTTCAGGCATGAATGATTTCATTCTTATATTTCTCTTGCTCTGCACTGTGTGTGGCACACAGCATGTACTCAGTCACTATTTCCTGAATTCCTCAAAGAGGAGATCAAGCTCAATGATATTCCTTGCATGCGAGGATCCAAGACTCTCAGCAGGTGAGAGAAGATAAGTGTATGTGGTTCAGGTCATCTCTTGTTTCTGGAAGAGAGAATTGAAAGGGTAAAGCACACTTAGATTCAATTCCTAAAGATTAATGTAATACTCAGTTTTCCTGATAAGCTCTAAATTAAAGTTGGAAATTGCCTAGTGCAATTCACAAAGGTGCATACACAAGAAGGAGAAAAAATTCTGATTAAGGTTTTATTTGCTGACACTTCTTAACAATTTATATTCAAGTGCTATTTTGCTAATTAATGGCTGCTCAAGAAATGCCATGTGTCAGCAATGAATCACTTACTTTAGTTGCTCTTCAGTAGTTATATGGATAATGAACAAGGACAAGTCATATAATTAAAGCTGAAAATAGCCTGGCTTTGGAAGAGAGACCTGTCAATAGGAAAAAAGATATATTTATCAGTATCCTTGCCAGACTGTTAACAGTTAAACTAGTTAAAAGCACAAGAGAGGACCTCATGGACATGTTAGTTGTTAGGTGCCATCGAGTCGGTATCCGACTCATAGCGACCCTCATAGGGTTTTCAATGTCTGACTGTTTCAGGATTGCCTTGGGAGTGGATTGCCAGGCCCTTCTCCCATTTTTGTGGTGCTGGGAATTGAACTCAGGACCTCAGAGACTGCAGCGCAGCGCTCTACCCACTGAGCTAAATCCCAGCCCATTCATGGACATAGAATGTTCAATAACCAAAGAAATGGAAGAGCAAGCAGAGCGAGCTTCAGACACATGTGAAACCAGGGAGTAGAACATCATCCACCTTTCCACCTCTCTTCCCACTTTCCACCTCTCATCTGTCTCTCTCTCTGTGCTTCCTCCCTTCTCTCACACTGGCTTTTCCATGGAGTTGGACTCATGGATATCGACAGGTCCAGGCACATAACTAAAAGCTGTATGCTAGAGAGGAGAGGCTCTTCTTTTTCATTCAAGTTTGAAATAAAATAGGTCCTCTCCATCTGCAGATTTTTCATCTGCCAATTGACCAACTTTGAAGAAAAGTATTTGAAAAGCATTGCTATTGTCCTGAACATGCATAGAATTTTTCTTATCATCATTTCCTAAACAATATGGTATATCAGCTATTTGTATAGCATTTCTATGGTATTTGGCATTATAAGTAATCTGGAGATGTGGAGGAATGTTTGTAGGTTATACTGGAAATACTATGCCATCATTTATAAGGTACTTGAGCATCTGCAAATTTTGGTATTGGAACGAATTCCTTGCAGGTACCAAGAAATGACTGTACCTCAAGGAGGTACTCTCTGGATATGAGAGTCATATGGCTAAGGAAGTACACCTCAGTCTTTAGAGCTACCAGGTCTGAAGGAACATTTCTCGGAAGAAGGAGATGTCTTTGTGGGTAACAGAACACCAAATGGTTAAGTATAAGTAGCAGCATAAGGAAGTACATGATTGAAATTCCACATGAACCATCTGGATTAAAACTGCCATTGTAATTCAGAAAAAGGAAAGAGCATGGCTCAAGTGGTTGGGGAGATAGGAGTTGAACAGTAATTTGATTAATGCATACATCAGAGAGGAAAGGGCATTCCAGATAAATGATGCTAAGTGAATAAAGCACTGATTCAGGATTGAATGCAGGGCACTGGGGAGACTGGTCTAGCTGGAGCAGAGGTGGTCTATGCTTGGGAATAGAGGAAAATGGAGGAAAAAAAGAGTATGTATAGGTATGAATGCCAGGCAGAAAAATCACAATCATATTTGAGCTAGAAAATAGTTTGATAATAATAATGGGAATAATAGCAAGTACTTACATAGTACTTATTCTGGGTCAGGAACTATTAATTCATTTAATCCTCACAAGAACTCTGTAAGTACAATTATTTTCCTTGTTTTAAAAAGGAGGAAACGGAGGCACAAGTCTTGTATAGTCATGCAGGTAGTAAGTTGCAGTCTGACTCCAAAGTCTGTGCTTTTCATTGCTACTATAACACTTAAAAGTTATATATCTTAAGCTTGAAGTTTAGTAATATCTGGTATTTGTGTGATATTTATATACAAGTATTTTTACTTACATTAATTCATTTGGGTTTCATAACAATCTCAGGGGTGCAGTAGAGCAAGTTATTGATTACTATACCCATGTTATTTTTGAAACCATTGAAATATACCTCTCTTAAGCAGTTTCTTTAAATTCATTTAGCTGGAAAGTAGTTAGACTCAGACTAGAATTCAGAGCTCCTGAGTTATTTTTGTGTTATGCCTGAAGATTAATGTATTGTAGTGGATGACATAATAATGGTGTCTCAGGAGTAACAGAGAGTGTACAGACCATTCAGAAGGCTGTCCAGGGCAACTGAGAGACCCAGTAGGACTCTGAGTTCCAGGAGTACCATTTGCTTTCCAAATCAGAAGCAGCAACTTTTTAAAAAAAAGTTTTAAAATTAAACTAAATAGCTTCTGATTTCCTGAAAGTAAAACTAATCATATTCTGTCTTTTTTCCTAAGGAAAACTCATTTAAAATGTTGAAATTACTTATGTGAAAGATAAACACTTCAATCTTAAGACTTCAGTAAGTGTGAAAAATACTAAAAATTCCTTCAGTTTTTAATTAATTTTAAAGAAAGGTAAATTAAAAAAAAGGAAAAGAGGAAAGTCAAAAGGAAATATACATCGAGAGAGATGATTTCTTCTTGTTAATAGAAATCTACCTGGCATTATGAATTCTTTGGTACCAATGGAGTTGATTTTTCTACCCAAATTTGAGGAGCAAAATACACTAATACACTAAATATATACTAAAGTACTTGGGAGTACAAAAAGTGAGAGAGGACCCTAGATTTTAGCTGTAACCCTGTGACTTCATCCACTGCAGATCTTTTTATTGATTGGCTATAGCTATCTAGGTGAACTTTCTCTTTCTGAACACTTCAGAGCCTTCCAACAAATTGGACTATCCTGTTTCCTGTCTTCCACAGAGAGTTCTATGTTGGTTCAGCCTGGAGCTAAATCCAAAAGACGCCCGTGGCATTTGAAAATGCAGAATTTTAACCTTTAATGCTACTGTGGCTCTTTAATGGCTGACTAAAGTGCTGGATACCACAGAGAGTCTCTGCAGGACTGAGAATTGCCAATGACTTTAATCATGTTCTGGGAAGCCACAATGAACTTACAGTGCCTATTTAGATTGTTTTTGACATTTATTATATGAATTGACTTAAACTTATTGAAGAATGCATCTGTGCTTCACTTGTTGATTTAAAGTACCACCTACATGCCTCTCTGAAACCAGATACTCTAATAGTCCAACTATTGACATAACCTTTTGTTCCATCTGCTTTCTTCTAGAAGTTGCTCAGGGTTCAAGTGCAAAGAAGTGCGTGGATCTCAAATGACAAAATTATGCCTTCCTAGTAAAATGCCAGGAACAGGCCAGAGACGGCATGTTGTTGTTAGATGCTGTTGAGTTGGGTCTGCCTCATAGTGATCCTATGTACAACAGAATAAAATACTCCCCGACACTGTGCCATGACTGGCACCATGTCAGTGCTTCTCTGCTTTTCATAAGGTTTGCAATGGCTGATTGTTTTGGGAGTGGGCTGCCATGTCCTTCTCCCATTTTTGTGGTGCTGGTGATCAAACCCAGGGCCTCAGAGTATGCAGGAGCTAAACCCCAGCCAGATATGGCATAGTACTGATATTTAACCTACTTAACTCTGATAAATGGTCTTATCCCACATCAGTAAGTGAAAAAAACCAAGTATGATTTGTTCAAGAAAATAAGTATCATTAAAAATGGAACTGATGTAAGCCAGGTATGGTTGTGGTGCTTGCGTATAATCCCAGAGGCAGGAGAATAAATGTAAGTTTGAGGGTAGCCTAGTCTGCACAGTGAGTTCCTTCCCTATACAATGAGATACTGTCTCAAAAGGGAAAAAAAAAAAAAAAAGGAATCCATAATTGCAGGGTGGTAAAACTATGCTTTGTCCAAATAGGTTTGTGAGAGCAACATTCATTAAGAAATCTATACATTATATTTTCTTTTAGTAGATGCTGCAATAATCAGAAGAGCAATCCTTATACTTCATCCTGAATAGAAGATAGAGAAAGGACAATCTGGATACTTTTTAGTTTTCAAAAATGTTGGCAGAATAATCATAATATAATAGGATAGGTCTCATGAACTCAGAGCAAAAATACGTATATTTTTTTCAGGCTAACATCATCCTATTTGCAAAATGGACAGATGCTGTTTATTTTTGCAAGTAGTCAACTAAGCTAATGTGAATGCCAGTTTCTTTGATGTTTCAGCTTTAAGAAAGTTGCATTAATGGAGGGCAATTATGGTAATTTGAATTAGGAATGGAATTATGGTAATTGAAAACTTCTACACTGACAGGTATTTGTGAGACCCTGGTGTTCTGGTGCAGTTCAGAACTGCTATTAAGCCCATGGTAATTAGCATTTCCCCCCTGAAATGGTTGAAAGAATACGGGAACATAAAACAAAATTTGACAGTGCGAGAAGGGAACTGGCAACAACATCAAAACCTACAGTCAACACAAAGAAACACAAACACATGCATGGTTTGGGGCTTTTTAAAAACAGAATCAGAAGAAAATCACAGCTTTGCTTGGGGGCACTGGGAAAGCTAAGCATTTATATTGTGGGTCTGTAGTATAGAGCCATTTGCAACAGAAAGATGGGGTATAGAAAGATATTCTTGTTCTCTGGCTTCATTTCCAATCAACTCATTGCAGAGAGGTCTGTAGTCCTCCTTAATACAAAGCATTAGAAAGCCACAACAGTACTGGATGACTTACTGCACAGCGTTCATACAGTCATTCAACAAATGTTCATTTATTGCCTACTATGCCAGATGCTAGGGCTGAGGTTTAGCTCATTTGGTAGAGTGCTGCCCTGTGCTCTCTGAGACCCTGGGTTGGATCCCCAGCACAGCAAAAATGGGAGAACAATCCAGAAACATTCAACCATTGAAAACTCTATGAATGATGGAGAAGCCCTGACATAGTGCAGGGCATGGCAGTGTTGGGAGTGTTTTGTTCTGTTGTATATGGGGTCACTATGAGTTGGCTCTGACTTGACAGCACTTAACCACCACCACCACAATAACAATGCCAGATGCTAGAAATATAAAT